>PVIJ01002837.1:0-149578 GCA_004024925.1 Scalopus aquaticus | reverse complement strand
GAGGTAGTAGTCTAGCTTCATTTTTTTGCATGTGGCTGTCCAGTTTTCCCAGCACCATTTATTGAATAGACTGTCCTTGTTCCACTGCATTTTCTTTGCTCCTTTGTCAAAGATTAGTTGTTCATAGATATGTGGCTTTAATTCTGGGTATTCTATTCGGTTCCATTGGTCTTTCTGTCTGTTTTTGTTCCAGTACCAAGCTGCGTTTCTGCTCGTATAACATTCCCAGGAACTCATGTGTGTCAATTACTTATTATAGGAATTCACTTGATTTAACAAGAGGGCCCTTCACAGATCTTTCCAGATCACCACAACTCCTATTTTGATTTATGTTGAGAAGACTAATCTCTTGAGTCTTCTGTGTGACTTAATCCTCCAAATGCTTGAAGTTTGTGAGTTACTAGCAAAGTCCAGTTACATGCTTGGTTTTCATGTCAGGACACCTCTTCCTGACAGTAAATTTCTTAATTTTAGCTTTTATTTGTAATCAGGAAAAGGTGAGAGTTCCCCAAATCACCAAGTCTTCATTCCTTTCTTTTTTTTTTTTTTTGCTTCACACTTGTGTGTGTGTGTGTGTGTGTGTGTGTGTGCTCAGTGGCTCTCTTCCCTATAGCTCTTTCTATAGCAAGAGGAATCCAGATCACACCTTCAGCACTGTGTTTGGAAATCTGAGCTAAATGTCCCAGTTCAGTGCTTTCAAATTCTGCTTTCCAAGCATCTAACAACTCAGCTAAGTTTTCTGCTACTTTATAATCAGGATTTCTTTCCTTTCAACTTGTAAAAACCTGATCCTAACTTCATTCTAAGCATTCACCATCAGTGCTTTGAATGGTTACATTTCTACCAATTTATAACATAATATTTATTCTCTAAAACATCTAAACTTTAACTACCATGGTTTCTCACTTTCTTCTAAACCCTTGCTGCAGAATCTTTAATCTCCGTATTTCTCCCAATGGTCCATTCATAGTAATAGAGGCAGATGCCAGAGGAGAGGAGATACTAAACTGCACAGTTCAAAAGATGAGAAAGGAGCCACAGCCCAGGAAAGTAGGTGGCCTCTAGGAACTGCAAAAACAAAGAAAACATTCTCTCCCAGGTACCCAAGAGGAAAGTAAGACTATTGGTACATTGATTTTAGTCCAGTGAAACTAATTCAGATGTTTGACCTCTGTAACTATAAGATAATACATTTGTGTGGTTTTAACTTGATTTGTGTTTAAGACACTGAGTCTGGTAATTCATTATGGTATCAATAGGCTACTAATACAGTCCATGTACCTGATACAGTGTACTATGATAGATGATGTTTTTGCACTTTTTTTTTTTTTTGCCTCTGGAAAGCCACATAGCTTTCTATAAATGGTTCCCTTGTAGTGTCTTCTTCATGGGATTTGAAGTGAAGGTGAGAGAGAAAGAAAATAGTGATTAATAATAGCATAAATTCAGAGCAAATTGTGTTTGAATCTCAAGTGTGCTTCATCATAACCATGTAACACCATGATATTATTTAATTTCTCTATGCTTTAGTCACCTTGTATAAAAAAGAGAATAATTATACTGACTTCATGGGTTTGTTTTTAGTTTAAATGAAATTATCCATGTAAAATACTTAGGACTGGACAAAGAGTGAGCACGCAGAAAAGTTTAGATATTTTTTCTTCTCCTATCTAGTGCTGATTTTTTTAGGGGGGGGATTAAAATTTCATTTAACAGGATGTTTCCATCTGATATGCACGCCTGTACCAAATTAAAGATTTCTTAAAAAGGCTAACAATTCAATTGGATAGGAGAGATGTGCTTATAGGGATATATAATTTTAGTACAGATCTGTTTTAAGAGAGGGAGTTAGAAAATAGGAGGCATCTCAATGTCCAAAGGAGGGGGAATGTCATGAAACTGAGTTGGAAAAATCACCCCGGGAAACTCAAATGATGAAGATAAATTTGAGACATTTGCCATACCTTCGCCTTTCCTGTTCTGCCTAAAAAAACAAAGTTATTTCACCTTCAAGTAAAGGTGTTCATGGATTCCAAATTTGTAAATATGTTCATAATATACTACATAACTTAGGCATAAATACAATGAATTCCTCCTTACTAATGCTATGGAAAGTGAGTGAACATTTACTAAGTGCCAGGAAATTTCAATTCGATAGTTTGTCACCACATCTTTCTGAAGTAAGAATTAGAATTATTCATTATCTCATTATTACAAGTGAGGAAATGAAGGCAGGTCTGAATCCAGACCCCCTGGTTTCCCATGATATCACATGGCTATTTTGCCATCAATTTTTGGATTTTCTTTGAGGAATCCTTTATCTCTCTAATCTCCAGATATTTAGTCATTGACACCATTAAACACAATAAAAAGCCTTGACATCCAATTTGTGTCTAAGCCCCTAGATATCTTTAGATCTTCAGTTAGGAATGGTTTATTTATAAAAAGTAAATTGTGGGGCATTTATATTTTGAAATGAATCCAGATTGGAAGAACCCAGGGTCACTTAGTAGAAGCACAGTGGTTCTGAGTCAGTTCCTAGGTGCTTCCGAATACACCTCAGGACTGTTTCAACCCCTTTAAACATCTTAGCTTGTCTGATGACTTAAGATCAGAAAAGAAAAGTCAGAGTATTTGAGCTGCAGGATAGACTGTTAGGTTTATTTATATATATATATTTTGGGGGGGATAGGTTATTACATTTATTTATATATTTTTAGATTTATTTTTTTCATGAAAGAAACCTAGAATTTATAAATTAAATAGAGAAAACTTATTTTTAAATAAAATAGAAATTGGAGTTGTACCTAGCTATGGAGATCAAAGACACAAACGAGAAGTAAACAAGATGCAGAAATTGTTTCTTTGGGTGAAAATAATGTTTATGGTGAAGGCACATTTCTAAATTATGCAAATAAACAATAAATACAAATGTCCTTTATGAGTGCTACCACCATTTTTGTACTTTGTAAGTGCGCTATCTCTAAGTTTGTGAGTCCTTAGTCTTGACTTGCATATTAAATCTTTTCCAAATCATGGACTACGTAGTCTCTAGGGTCCTATTAACTCAAGATTTTTATCATTTCATGTATAACTTGTTTGTGAAAGAGTCTGGTGTTAGTGGGAGTATAAAAAAGATGTGGTTTCATTTTTTTCTCCAACCACTGTATTTAATCATGACTTGTTATTTTTCTTGTTCTTAAATATTATCTCATAAATGTTTTCAATTCTTTTGCACTCTTAGAATTTAAAAAGCCCAGTCCAGGTTAGTCTAGGCTATTATTTAAACTTCAAGTCCATATAAAGTTTTTCCCTCTTTGCACTAACCACAATGGTGATTGTTATTTTGTAATTGTTCTCTGTCATGGGATAAACAGTGACCATTTTTTCATGGGGTGACTGAATGTGTAGATTACTAGGGTGGCCCTGTTTGATCCCTCAGCTATGCAGTCACTAGAGCGAGGAGGAATAGTCTGGGATAACATGTCCTGATTCTCTCCATCATTTTTGCTACTTCTCATTTTGCTGAGATCTTCTTTCATGGGAGGGAGCATTCTTAGGTATGTACTTGAAAGAGGATGCAGGTCCAGCTACCTTCCATTAAAAAACCCTTACTCGGCCCCCCCTGGTGGAGCAGCAGTTAAGCCCTGTGCTGTGGAGCTGTCGGCAGGCAGTGGTGATGCAAGTTCAACGCCCGGCCGGGGAGATTCCAACATGGCGCGGCAGACCTCTCCTGCCTCACCCTCTGCACCCCTCAGCAGTGTATTTTGGTCAGTCTGCCTGTTCTGCTCCCCACTCTGTCTCTGGTGAATCTTTTAGTTGCCCCACGCCTCTGGCCTGTACCCCAGCTTGTATGCATAAATAAATAAATCTTTAAAAAATTCCTTAATCCTAAAGGATACCCACTACCTGGAAAACCAAACAGTGGTAGATCTGCCCCCTCCCCACTATTTCTTATTACATTCTCATAATTCCTGTTTCTCTGGATAAATACGGAAAGCAGATCAAGTCCATTGCTTGGGTGTCATCCACCATGGGCATGAAATAGTAGCTTCTGGCTTTTCAAAGATGTCTGATCTTTATAAATGGCTTTCTCTTCAGGTTCAGGGCTTAAGATGTCATAAACTGTGGACAAGAAGCAATAGAAAACCATGGAAAGTGGAAATTTGGGGGACATGTGATGTAGGGAAGTCTGCTTTGGGTTTGCCTTGACTTAGATTGAATCTTTGACCCCTCAACTCTGTTTTAGATAAGTTTGGCCATATACCCTCCAGGAAACTTCATTCTCTATGTGTAAAATGTGATTTCCTGCCTCCCTTGGGAGGGACTGATGGGAGAATTCAAGATTGAAGAATTTCTTGGTGGCACCTAAGACAAGTATAAGCAAGTTCCAGCCAACACGAATATGCTTCCACCCTGAGGAGTGCCCTTAATCTTCCTTCACATACCTTCAATGTATCCTTAATAGTCTCTCTCCAGATTTCCCAAGGGAAATATTATATATTGTATTCATTTTCCTAAATCTTTACTTCTATTAACCAAAACCATTTGAGCAGAGTAAAGAGCTTTTCAGGCACCTAACTCTCAACTCTCCCACATCTTGTACATAGAAAACCCAGAATACACACTTATTAAAAATTGCCTTCTCTTTTCTCAAAAGCTAATCCAACCCTCAACTATCTCACTATTTAATTTCTACCTTTTCTCAATTTATAAAATGTTGATGTCTTTCCTAACCAAAAAATAAGCAAAGAGACAGTAAAAGAAAAAGCAAACAACTTTCCTTCAATCTTTCATTTTCATCAGACTACATTCCACAACCTATATCTCTTTTAAGAGAAGCATCATTAAAGAGCTTGTACAAAATGTCTCAGCTTAACTTTATAAAGTCTTTGTTCAAATTATGATTTGACTTCTAGTTCTCCTACATCATAGAAATGCATCATTAGTAGAGGCTTAAAAAACCTCATGGAGCCTCCCTGGTGGCGCAGGGGTTAAGTCTCAGCACTGTTACTGACTTGGCTTGAGTTCGATCCACAGCTAGGGAGTTAGCCCACATATGGTGCAATAGATCTCTACTGTCTCACCCACTGTAGATCCACCTGTTCTGCTCCCTACTCTGTCTCTGGTGAATCTTCTCACTCCCCATACCTCTGGCCTACACCCTAGTTCTTCTATGCATAAATAAATAAATTTTTACAGAAAAACAAAAAATCTCACATAGTCTAAACTCTACTAATTCTGAATAACATGTCCCACTCTCCACAAAAGAAGACATCAATTATCCTGCAATGTTCTGTGATAGATAATGCCCCAACCACCCACTGTTGAAGCCTAAATCCTTAGTGTTGCTTCCAGTTCTTCCTGATTCATGACTTTTATCCATCTATGCCAATACCCAATCCATCAAACATTTACCTCTAAATAACCCTTAACTTTATTTCTACTTTCTATTTTTTTTTTATTTAATTGTGATAGCTTCCTATCAATATTTCTGTTCATCCCCTTTTTATCCTTGCTCTGACTTCTCTCTTTTGATAGATTCTACTTAATTTTGATGGGGTATAAACCAGGCCTTAGCATGCTCTCTCTTCCCTGGCTCAGACTACTCTGTAGACATTTGAAACTAACTTTCTGTCTCTCCCTGACTCAGACTACTCTGTAGACATTTGAAACTAACTTTCTGTCTCTGAATGTCACTTTCTTCAGATCACCATGATTTAACAGTTACATAATCCCTTGTCTTACTTCTTTGAGGGTGATTCTATGATGTCGCAGGCAGATCGTGGTGGATTCTGTTTCTACTATAGCCTTGCTTTAGTCAATAGAATGTGACAAAAGTAATGGTCTGTCAATTTTACACATATGCCACAGGAAACCTTGCATAAAGTGCTCTCTCAGAACCCTGCTAATACATGTGGATAAATCTGCTCTGAACTTTTGGAGGGTAAGAGGCCATTTGGGTCACAGTCTAATAAACACAACTGAGACCTGCCTATGTCAACCTGCTGATTCACCACCAGAATACACATGCATGGCGGCTTCAATCAGCTGATGCTGGCGCACATCAATAGAAATGATCAGGAGACTCATAAGCTTATAAATCACATTAAACACTTTTGTTTTTAATCACTATATTATACATATATATATATATATATATATATATATACGTGTACACATATATGTAAGATTTATTTACTTATGCATGCAAGAGCTGAAGTGCAGGCCAGAGGTGCGGGGGCATTAGAGGATTCACCAGAGACAGAATGGGGAGCAAAACAGGCAGATTCACTGAGATACACTGCTGAGGGGACCAGAGGGTGAGCCAGGAGAGGTCTGCTGTGCCATGTGGGAAGCTCCCTGGTGGGGATTGAACTCATGCTTCAGTGGGTGCAGATATTTTCATAGTGCTGTGACTTAACCCCTTGTGCCACCAGGGAGACCTCAGTGATATTTTTTAATACTATAATAGCTCACATATCTCTGTATCTCAGTAGAATAAACTTCTGGGGCCAGTTAACATGTCAAATTCATTTCTGATGCTGAATATCATCTGAGTGTATGTTCCATATAGCAGACAATTTTTATTTAACTTTTTAATACCAATGGTATTTTATACCACTTTATTAAGGAGGTATAATTGACATGCAACAGCTACACGTATTTAATGTATACAGTTTGATGAGTTTGCGGATAATGATACATAGGTACAACTATCAGCATGACCTATGCCATAAACATATCCAAAAGTGTGTGCCTCTCCTCCTTATTTGTCATTGTTATTTATGAAAAGAACATTTGATATGATCTACTACAGTATTTTTTACATGGAAATCCAGTATTAATACCACTAGGTACTATGACATACTCATGACCAATACTTTCCACTTCTGAAATCTTATTCATCACTACTAAGACAACTTTTCGGTTGATATTGACTTCTGTTTTAATTCAGATCATGGTAGAATTTCATGAACTATTTCTTCTTTCCATACTAGAGTTAAAAATATTTGCTTGATATTAGGATAATTTCTTTGACAAGTGTAATGTTTTGCTTTTTGATTTAATTCCTCTCTTTTCTGTTATAAAGGTTATCACCACTTTCTCTTCTGGTTGCTTTATCCTTTCCTGAGCTTTTAAAATGTTTTCAAATATTTGTCTTGTATTTCCTGTCTACTTCACAGATCTTATTTCTATTTATTTCTTTTGCCAGTGTTATGGTAAATAATATCACAAGTTTATTCTCTTTCCCTCTCTCTGATTCCTTCTCCTATATTCTCAACACATTATTTCATTCTCTCTGGATTTGCCCACGAATCTAGATTTGCTCTCTTTCTAAGGTCATTTGATAAATGTATCTTCAATGAAAATATCCTATACAAAATGCCTGAGATCTGATTTGTATCTTTTAGCTATATTAATCCTTTTGTGAAGTTCACATGAATTGTACTATCTGAGTACTTTCTTGCAGCTACATAATTCAGATTCTATTTCCTCATATGTTTCATGACTCTGCTTGAAGGTTCACACTCAACCACTAAAAAGAAAAGCTGCATTACACAGATACAACTTGTACATGCAAAGTCAGGTTCAGATTTCAAATCTCAATGGCATTAATAGCATACAATATAAAGCAGGGAAAAGCTTGTGGGACATACTGGTCAATTTTGTCATTCCTTACTAAACTTTGTTGTAGTTTCCCCTTGCTGAAGGTAAAATTAGGTGCAGTGCAAGTTATATTTTATTAGCCAGCAGACTCCAAAAATACTAAGAACTCATAGACTACAGACTTTATAACATGCACAAAATGAGACCATGTAACCAACCATTCTTTGTTTTTCACAAAATGCTCTGCTGAGAGATTAGGCGTCCAAAAGCATAATTCCAATGCTACAAAATGTAGAGGGACCTGCAGAAGAATATTGAAAAGAACAAAGGTTATGGGGACAATTACAATGGCTCCTGTTGTCAAGGAGATCCTAGGAAGACTTTCTTTGTAGCATCTTTTCAAAAGGAGGGAATATGTCTGTGAGTTTTGCATCTCAGAGGCTGAGGAGGAGATAATTTTTGCTTCTAACTTCTAGGATAATATGATGGAAGGTACAATGGGGATTTGGAATGAAAAATGACAGAGCTTCTGATTTTTTTTATGTGATGGAAATATTAACAAATATATTGTAAAGTTGCCATTTAGTTGCACTGTAGAGAGTAAGTTAGGGGTGAGGGTAAAAGGAAGTAAATAATGGCTGGAATGGACTTCATAATTCTCAGATAAGAATTACCTTCACAACTTATAAGTTTTTGTGTAGTAAATTATTATAAAGTTATATCTTTTGAGATAACAGAGTTGAATAATATTTTGATGTGATTACCAGCTTTTTACTGGTACATAAGTATGA
Organism: Scalopus aquaticus; assembly: GCA_004024925.1. Taxonomy (NCBI): domain Eukaryota; kingdom Metazoa; phylum Chordata; class Mammalia; order Eulipotyphla; family Talpidae; genus Scalopus; species Scalopus aquaticus. Next base: position 141,176 of record PVIJ01002837.1, on the reverse strand, counting down.
AAAGTAAAAAATGAATTAAACAGGGTAAGTTAGAATTCTGAGTCAAAAATAATTAAAATTGAGTTAATACAGGTAAAAGTCAATGCTCGTTTTATCTTCACTAACATATCAAATCCTAGATAGAGTGGAATGACAGGAAATAATAAAGATTTTTTGTTGTTGTTGATTTCAGAGTTGAAGTTATTACTGTAATCAGTATTAATCTATATATAAAAAGGCTTTTGTTGTATCTCAAATCATAGCGCATTCACAAAACCCTCAAACTGATTCTGAAGTAGATGAGCTAAGATTAGCACTATCACTCCCCATTAAAAGATGAAGCTGATGTTCTCACAATAATCTAAAACTGAGTAAACAAAATTAGGAACAAATGTTCTAATTCTAAGTGATAATTAGTACTTCTGCATTTTGATTACTTGGTGAAAATTGGAAGTAAGGGGTGGTACAAGTTGGAGAGGGCCTAACAAATTGCAAATAATGAAAAAGCTTTAGGTAAGACTTTAACCTCTTGTTGTTCAGTCATGCTCCTCATGACCTGCAAGCACTTTAAGTTTTTATTTTCCTTCCTGTTCATCTCTTCTCATCTGGGCCCTCTGTTCTCTGGATCTTTCCAGCCCTTCCTTTACTCCCTTCCCTTAAGAATATTCTTAATTATCCCTATTCCCTTTTCTCTTCCTAGCCTTATGGCTGCGAAAGAGTTGATTTATTTCTTTGTCCAAGGAATAGATAGCAATTTTGCAACTATTCTCTAATAAGAAAATTTCTTAACCCTCGGAAATGATGAGTTTGATGATAGGATGAGAGTTTCAGATAGTGTCATGGATGCAAGTGTGTTTTGCTGTTGTTGAAAAGTGAGGCTTTGAGAGGACTCAAATTATACTTCACTGAAGCAGTTCCTGCCCTTCAATCACATGGACATTACTTCTTGGCTGTCTCTGTGTGAATTTATCTCAGAGAGGTATAACAGAAGTCGTTGGATTTCAGAAAATACCAAGTCAAAATGATGGTCTAGAATTTAGTATATATTGGGATGTAATTTAAAAGCTGGTAAAATAATAGCTCTAAATGATGCATTGAAGACTAAGCAGAGACCATGTTGGGTATTTTAGAAACATAGCAAGTGATTCGGTGGGATGAATGAGACTAGTCAAGAAACTTCTTCCAAACCAAAACTACTATCAAATAAAGTGAAATGTGACTTGCGTTGTCTAGCTTTATGAAGGGCCTTACATCTAATAGAACAGTTTGATTTAGGGGCTGGAATTGGGCAGAATGCCATTGAAAAGCACTGGGATAAGCTGTTGCGTTAAGAGTCAGTCACATGCATTATTCAGAAAAACTTGCTGTTTCTAGGATGGCAACTTATTCTGTTTCTCTGGCATTTATGTTTTCAGTATGTAAAAAAGTGTTAATTTGTCTAATTTTCACATCTGTAGTGATGAACAAGTTAGTGAAACTTGACAGTAATACCTAAATTCTGGTGAAGAGCCAAATTTATAATCTACTTATATAGGCATAAGATCCATGTTAATATGAATTTACTCTGAAATTATTCTTACTTTGAAAAATTAATTACTATCTCTTCCTTCTAACAGAGTAACATGTATAAGACCATGTTACATTCCCAGGAGATTTAAATACCCAAGAATGAAGAGGTGCTACTACTGGTGTTAAAACAGTACCTAAGAAATTAACTGTGTTGCTAAAATGCATTCAAAGCAAACATTTAAGTGAAAGTATTTATAGATCTTGCTGATGAGTTTAACAGGGTTTCAAACTTCATCCTGTGGTATTAAGTAAAGTTTACTAAGTATAAGTCTTATGAAATCATGCTCTTCAATCACGGTGGTCTAAAAGGAGACTTCATTTTGTGTCAATTAAAATAGCTTCATTCTTCAAATCACAATTATTTTGAAGTATATGCAACTTTAAGGAAGCAAATGTAAACATATACATTTCAGGATAATTGTTCACATTTGAAAAAGCTGTTTCATAAAAAAGATTCATGATCACATTCTTTGAAATAACATGCTTTCTCAGCACACCTAAGTGCTGGTTTACATGTCATTAACTACTTGACAGAGAAGAAAAGATTGGGAACAGAAGAAAGAAATTTAGAACTAATACAGTGGAGTCACTAATAATTGAATGGAAAAATAAACTTCACCTAAAATTTATAAAGTAAGTCAATGAGGAAATAAGTTTTTGATACCTAGACAATTTTAGAATTATATGTTATAAAGTGGAGTAAACCTTCCATTTATTTTATTAAAATAATTTAAGGTAGACAGGTTTTGAATATTTCTTTAGGTACCCTCAAGTCAGCAAAAAAGGTGACTATAATTTTTTCATCGCATAATTGTCTAGAACATTAAATTCAGAGGTCCAAGTTGTTATAGATGCCTATGGCAACTTAATACTCCTACAATCACAGGGCTGGGAAACACAGATCGATAGCACACCGTGGCTGTAATCAACATGTAGATTAATGAACAGGACCATATCCACCAGGGAACACTAGAACAAAGACCAGTTGAGCATTTTAATTGCTAAGTTGCTGGTAAGTCTCAATTCCCCATCAATCTCCATCCATTATAGCCATTGATGCATAGCAGACATTAAAAGGAAAACAATAACATAATGATTCATAAGTGCTAGGGTTCAAATGAATGGTTAGCTATGGGAAAAGCATGACTGTGATTATTTTGTAGCTCAGACTACCTGAAAGATCTAACACATTATTTCTAATTTGTATTGTTCCCTCGATCTGACCTGCCTATATTTAATAAGTTGGTTTTAATGGAACTAATAGCACAGTGAAAGGTTAGTTGAACAATCTTTTCCCTAGCTATCTCAATACAGGTTGGGTTTGTTCTTTGGCTAATTTACTTATCTTATAAAAATTCACAGGCAGATAAATTAAAAATGAAAAGGATTCATGAAATTATCTGAAATATTATCATCTTGGAGAGCAAGATTTTCTTAAATCATGACCTTATATCAGTTGTGGGGTTACAGCTAGGTGCAGTCAGTTGTCATTGCCTTTATTTTCATTGACATTGACAGCTAAATTCACATCTTGGGGTTTTAAATGTCTCCTGGAAGCGGACCCCCATGCAGTCCATATGAGTGTTTCCTGATCTAGGAGATAATTCTCATAGTTGTTCTGGAAGATACAGAAATGATTTTGAAGGTGGTGTAGCACAGTAGTGCAAAATTCCTCCTCTAATTCTTATTTTTTTAAAAGATTTATTTATTTATGCACAAAAGAACTGGGGTGTAGCCCAGAGATGTAGGGTGGTGAGAAGATTCACCAGCAACAGAGCAGGGAGCAGAACAGGCGGATCAACTGAAGTACACTGCTGAGGGGAGCAGTGGGCGAGGCAGGAGAGGTCTGCAGCGCCACGTGGGAACCTCCCTGGCTGGGGATGGAACTCACGCTGCATCTGCTGCAGACAGTTTCAGAGGCCCAGACTTAACCCATTGTGCCACCAGGGAGGCCCCCCCTCTAATTCTTAAAACAACTTTTTGACATAAATAAGGTCATTATTCCTTTTATAAACATATCAAGTCTAATATTCAGAACTTTATTTAAATGAAGTCTAGAGGCTACAGAGCTCCACAAATGCACAGACCAGGAAACTAAAGATTCTATAAGAGATTGCACTGTCCACTGCTGCCTCTTCCTGCTGAACTGAGCAGGGGATGGTACCTCAGAGGGCATGGAGCTGATGGATTCAGAAGCCAGAAGTATATGAGACTATCACCATGAGCACACTCTCTCTGCCTAGTTCTTGTATTGTTTCTTAATAAGTCCTGTCTGTGACTTTAGTAGCAGATTGTTTTATTTAGAGATTGACAAGTGAAAGGACAAAACATTGGTGACTTTTCTAAGTCACATTGCATTGCGGGTAGTGAAGATAGAGTACAAATACAGATTGTTTTGACTCTAAACTTTCGTTATTCTCTATCTTGCTAGATCTTTCACACTAAGTCTAGGCTGACTTCTGGGAATTATGGATAATACACAAACCATGTCAACCTGCGAAGTTGGAGCTATTCCCATAACAGTGTTCTAGTTTCCTTACCCTGAATACAGTTCTTTTAATGCTAGAATTTCTGAGCAACTTACTCTAATTACAAGGACTCAATTGAATGGGCTCTGCTTGGGAATTTGGAGCACAACATTAAGTCGGGTTGAAGGCAAATTATATCCTCATATGTCTACATTTTCTTTTTCACAAAATCATTCCTATACATTTTGGTCTGTTTATTGAGATATAATTGACATATCCACTGTATGAATTTCAAGTCTCACATATGATTTTATGAGTTGACTTCTAGCATCATGATTTGACTTACATCGATCATGAAATGATTTTTCCCACAATTAGTTAATGTCATCTTATGTAGGTACATTTTTTTTAACCTCATCATGAGAACTCTTAGAATTTACTTTCATATATACTACACAGCAGTGTCAGCCACAGTCGCCACACTGTACATCACATCCCTAGTACTTATTTACCTTGAAACTGATAATTTGTTCCTTCTGACCACCTTCATCCCATTTCTCTTCCGCCCACTCTTTTCCTATACAATTTTAAAATTTGATTCCCACCAAAGCCTTGTCAAGTGGTCAGTGCAGCTATTAACCTTAGTTTGAAAATTTATCTTTATTTATATTCTTAAATGAGATTCAATTTGCAAATTTAGAAAATCACAACACTGAAATAAGCATGCAAGGATTCAAACAAAAGTTTTTGACTCCTACAGTGGTGCTCTTTGTCAGTTTTCTCAAGTCATTTTGGAACATATTGCTCCATTGTCTGCATAGAAGAAATGATATAATAGCGACCATTCTTGCAAGCTCTTTACCTTGATTCTCTCTCTGCTTCCTTTATTCTTCCAAGAAATCAGTATAGAATTTTAACTTTCTACTAAGGCTTCTTTACAAGGAATCTGTTCTATTAATTAGAATTCAGGTATTTTCATATCCCTGATGCTAATATTCAAATCAAATTTGGGCATGGTGAGGGATCCAGTACAAAAATTAGTAGTTAGAAGACAAACTTTACAGTTTTTGTCAAATATGTGCCTTAGGACCTTGGCTAGTACCTTAAACTTTCTTAGTGTCATATTCTTCACCTATAATTGAGAGGATTTTTAAGGTTCATGTGATCTGACCCTTGCAAGTTCAACTTAATTATGGAGGCATACACAAATTAGTATTTTTATAAGTCATTATTTCTGCCCACTATTTGTTCTTGCTACTTTTTGAAACTGATCCTCTCTATTTATACTAACTTGAGGCTAACACCTCTTTTAAGAAACAACTGCAACTCTTTATGCTGTGAAAGGTCATTCAATGCGCCTCTTTCCTAAGCTAGATTGTTTCCCACTCAAAATGGATCATAGTATTGTCACATTCTATCACCTCATCTTCAACCTGAAAGTCAGCTAATCAATGAACATCATCTCCAGTATATTCAACCCATGGAGTTTTGTTTTTAGGGTATTTTCCAGCTTGGAGCTACACATACACACACACACACACACACACACACACGCACACACACACACACATATATGTGTATATATTATATGTGTATATATTATGTATGTAATAGAATATATTGATATGTGCACACACATATATATAATTATATGCTACATATAATTCTGTTTATACAATCTATAAATTATATATACATTCTGTACTCATATATATATTCTATACTCATGCTTTTTACCTCAGTCTCTGTCCTTTGCTGGTGTGTGCTACACCTTCCAATTAAGAAACAGCTGTGAATTTAATTAATATGCTGTTGACTCCCACCCTTTCCCAGATCATTAATGAGGAATTTAAATCAGAACAGACTAGGTTTTATCTTGAGTTCCAGAGGGATCTTTTGGAAAAATCTCTCCCCATAGTATTTCCATTCATTTGTATTACTTTAGAGAACTTAAACTGTATGGTATGGAACACACTTTGAAAATAAAGCATTTGAGATGCTAAAGAAATATCCAATATTAAACAGAGAAGATCTTTCAATGATTTTTTTTAGTTATCTCTTTTGATAGATATTGTAATGTGTGGTTCAATGTAATATATATTTTAAAAGAAATCAATGAGTTGGCATGAGAGGCAGGTAGAATATGCAGCCAGTGTTATTTCCCCTAATGTTGAATAGAAACACAAATTTTATGGAATGTAGAAGACTAAGATATCTACCATGAACATGTGGGAGGCAGGAAGGAACTATCATAAACATGTCTCATAAACAGTGAACCATGAAAGCTAGCATCTTAGAATTGGTATGATGGCTGCACACATCTTTTATAAGCTCAAACATTTACGTTTATGGTACTTATGTTTATGCTTAATAACACATTCACATACACACATATAAATGCTGATCAAAACTGACAATGAGGAGAGAAACTGGCCAAAGTATCAACTATTTTCTCAGATAGCCAGAGCAAGACAAAGTACTACAAAAAGATATGGCTTTTAGTACAGGCTTACAAATTTTTCTAAAACATAACTGAAGGTTTTAAAATGGTGAAAAATCCTTTATTTCAAAATTAGAGGTTTTTTTTCCTCTTCAACCTAGATTGCTTGGACAATCTATTTTTAAATAAACTATAATTGGCAACAAATGAAGATAAAATCCTGGAAGAATCATGAACCCCTCCACAAACATAACCATCTACATATACAATATGCAAAACACACTTTTCAAACGTGTGTTGTGCTGATTCAGCAACTGAAGGATTAATTGGTCGTGAGCATGGGCAGACCAGGGAAAGAAGGGGATTCTCTGCTTGGAAGTTGCATTTCTGAAGGTATATTAATATTACACTGGCATTTCTTTTTTTTTTTCAAGATTTATTTATATATGCATACAAGCTGGGGTATAGACCAGAGGTGTGGGGTGGCAAGAAGGTTCACCAGAGACAGAGCGGGGAGCAGAACAGTCAGATGGACGGAAACACACTGCTGAGGGGAGCAGCGGGCGAGGCAGGAGAGGTCTGCCAGGCGTTGAACTCATGTTGCTGCTGCTGACAGCTTCACAGCGTAGCGCCTAACCCCTGTGCCACTGGGGAGGCAATGGAAAGATTTGAGGAGAATCTATGTGACAGACCATTCCATTGTATTTTTCTAGTCTTTTTTTCCCCTTAATTTTCTGCCTTCATTCTCTAATAACTGAATCATACATTCAAATAAAAGAAAGAATTTCCCTTTACCAGGAAGAGCAATATCTAGCATAAAGGTGGTAGTTCCCTAAGGCTGTCATAATGAAGTATACAAGCCAGGTGGCTTAGAACACCATAAATTTGTATTGCCACAGTATTGGCGGCTAGAGCTTTGAAATCAAGGTATCACCAGGCAGTACTGCCTTCTCTCTGAAAGCTCTACACAGGTATCTTTTTTGCCTCTTCTAGTTTCTGTTGCTTCATTCTTAGTCTCTTCCCCTGGCCTTGTTCTCCTTTCTATGTGCTTCTCTTCACAAGATGTTTGTCCATAGATTTAGACTTCTCCCAGATAATCCAGGATGAGCTCATCTAGAGATCCTTAACTTAGCTACATCTGCAAAGACCCACTTTCCAAATAAGTTTATACTCATAAGTTCATGGATATTTCTTTTGGAGGTCTACCCACTAAAAGGACACAAAGTAGAAGAGTGAAAAAGAATATCCTAGCCATTTCTATGACTAAGAACCAATAGTAACAAATTGTCAGGACAAATTATGCCAAACAAAATGTGCCAGACAAAAAGAGTCCCGATATTTCAAAATACACTGGTCACTGAAGTGGCCCGTTTGTCCCAAATAAGAATCAAATTTATAAGGTGACTTAAGTGAATAGGCTGTGCTTCTTATTCTCTAAGCAAAGCATGACTCTCAGGCAGAATTTTAAAAATCATAGAGGGCAAATTTTACATATATAATACTACTTAACTGTGGCTATCTTATCTTCTCTTCTTCCTACTCTCCTCTTTCATGATACTGTGTAGGTGAGACTATAGGCAAACATTCCTGGCTCACTCTTTATGTGTCATGTGTATGACAATTTATGCCTCCCACATGTTCGTGGTGGATATCTAAGTGGTGGATATTCTACATTCCATAGAATTGGTGTTTCTGTGAAACATTGGGGGTAATATCACTAGCTTCATATTCTACCCACCACTCACGCTAGCTCATTGATTTCTTTTAGAATATATATTCCAAAACCAGGCTGAAGAGGTTAAAGGTTAAAGAGGGAGAAATAAGAGATGTCAAACTGGCCATGGAAGTAAATGGAACAGATCTACTCTATTTTGATTTTTTTTTTAGATTTATTTATGCATAAAAGAGCTGGGGTATAGGCCAGAGGTATAGGCTGCAGGGCCAGGTGGGGGTAGGTGATGTGTGAGAGAGGATTCACCAGAGACAGAGTGGGGAGCAGAACAGGCAGATCCATTGAAATACAGTGTTGAGGGGAGCAGTGGGCAAGGCAGGAGAGGTCTGCTGCACGATGTGAGTTAACTCCCTGGCTGGGGATCGAAATTGTGCTACAGATAGCTTTACAATGCTGAGACTTAACCTCTTGTGCCACCAGGGAGACCCCAGATATACTCTATTTTGAATTAATAGCAGATGTTTGTAAATTTGCCCATTCAGAGATATGTAAACAAAGATAAGTTTACTCCAACACTGGACCTATTAAAAAAATATTGTAACGCGCAGAAGGAAAGCCACATATTCTGGAAAAGAGAGATATTAGTTCACATTGGAAGAATATATACCTCTCTTATTTAAAAAAAATAGATTATTTCCATTCAACACCTCATTTGTACAGGTGTGCAGCCAAGATTGGGATGGAATAGTGAACAAAAGCAGACAAAGAATCCTGCTAAATTTGAATGGGGAAGTTAGATGATAACTAAGAATATAGTAGGGTTGGCAGAGATAAATGTTAAGAAGAAAAATAATACACAATAAGGGAAAGAATGATGGGGTGCAATTTTAGATGCGACAGATAAGATAGAAAACAACTGGCTCCTGCTGTCAATGGATTGACTGAAAGAAGAAATAGGGAGCCGGAGGGAGGGAAGGGAAAGGGCACAAAATGGAATGGAGGAGAGCACAAGGGACCATGGAGATGGATCACGGGTGAATTGGTGGTGGGCTACCCAAGGGGAATGCAAAATGTAAAAGACATAAATAACAATAAAAATATATATTATATATTAAAAAAAAGAAATAGAAATTCAGATAAAATTTTCAAAAAGAGAACTTAGGTAAAGAACTAAGAGAGAAAACAAAATATGACATTAAATCATTTAGAATACAATTAAGAGTTGGAAGCCTCTAAGCCACTATTAAAGACAACTAAATAAGAAAGGAAGGAGAGAGATTTCAAAAATAAACCAGGTTGAGAGGAAAATATGAAGGGGAAGAACACATGCTATATGGCTCCAACAAGTGGATAGTAATTGGCCTGGGACTGCTGATTTCTAAGTTTCCTTCTAGCTTTTAGGCTCCTTGTGGCATTGAGAACATGAATTGGTGTGGTGGCTAGCAAACTCTTAAGAAGAAAATTTAGTATTAAAAACATTTTCTTTCAAGACATACTTATGTGCCCATTCATATATGCAACCTTCCTGCTCTACTCCATCCCTAACTGAAATAAAGCTCCACAGAACACTCTAAGTATTTGTCTACAAATTTAACATTCCTGGAGGGCAAGACTGGGGTCTTCATATCCTTATCCTAGGGACACAGAATAAATCAGAAGAAGTGTCAGAAGAAGTACTGAGTGAAGTTAGATCTATAAAACCTGTCAAAGACTGTATAAAGCATCTAATACTTTGATTTCAGAGCATGCTCTTATATACAACTTCATTTTGCAGGAAATACAGCATATTAAATACCTCACCTTTGCAGAGAAAACCGCTGTCCAATCCCCAATCCTTCTTCTATAGATAGTTAATTTAAAGCAACTTAATTTACCTACCTGTTTCTCAGGTTTTTGTTTTTATGCTGTGAATTGGTTGTTTGCAAGGAAACTAGCCTATAATAAGCACATTATAAATAACGGCAGCTATTTATTATTTATGTCTTAAATTGAGGAAACAGACTCAGAGGCTGGGTGACCTGCTAAAGGCCGTTCAGCATGTAGATTACAGAGCAAGGACTGGAATTCAGGTGCGCAGTGTTTAGGTTTTATTTTTTCCTTCTCATTGTAGGGGAAGTAAGGAGAGTCAATAGCAATCATAATAGTTCATATGTGCATGAACAATAGACTCTTGATATTTAAATGTCATAGAGGAAATAGGTATAAAAACTTTTGAGAGGAGGAATGAAAAAGGAATTAGTTCAGTGTCAGGAAAGATAAATAGAGGATATTGCCACAAGGTAATCATGGTGATGACCATGTCATGCTCAATGGCTTTTTATTAAACTAGCAATAAAATCTAAAACTCTTTGAGTGGCTTACAAAGATTTGTATTAATTGTGTTATATCTGTGTGTGTTGTGATCTATGTTCCTTCTCTGGCTTTTTCCCCTCCCTTTCCTAAGTACTTTGTCTTGTAATTCTATGACAATGCCAAATCTGGTTTTATTTTTTTGGTTACAATCTGTGCACTAGAATTTTTGTTTCCCCTAGCCTTTGTATGCTTTCACTCTCGCTTTATACAAATTCCTTTCAAAGACCAAGTCCTCAGAAAGCAGTTACATTACAACCCCTCTCTAATAGCCAGCACCCCCATCTCCCCAATACTATTTATCCCTTTACTCTTTTGTTTGTCTGCAAATCAGTTAGCACTAAGTGAACCATACATTACTTGGTGAGTGTGTGCACACACGCACAGGCATGCATGTGCACCTGTCTGTCCTTAGACTATAAACTCTGGGTGGCACCATATCCACCTACCTTTAATGTCTGACATCAACTAAGTGACCTATAACTATTTATTGAATATGTAAATGAATAAGTGAGTGGCACAAACATTTCAGACTAATAATTTCCACTTAGTTTGAGTGTTGCTTATTGGATGTCATTCCTAGTCCACAGTTTTGCTTTTCAATTGCTTGCTTAACTCATCCAAGGAACATATGCACCATCTATCCTGTTACTGGTCATTGAAATTTTTTAAAATTTGGATCCCAAGTAAGAAGGAAGCAGAGTAGCATCATTTATCACAAAGAAAACTAGCCACTCAAATCCTTTCTTGTTTCCTGTGTGTGTGCCTGGTTTCCTGCTAAGCAAATCAGCTTACCACACTTATATGTCAAGAACAAATAGGAAGTCATTTCAGTAGAGATTGGGTTAAAAATCTGTTTGCTATTGTGAAGTTGCAAAATGTGCTTTGTCTGTTCTCTTTGAACAGGACTCATTCAGCTCAATTAGGTTATCAAACATTAGAGCATTCCCAAGGTATCTAAATATAAGCTGCTGCATTTCCTGCACACTTAATTCCTAAAAATAACTCAATAATAGTCATGGTATTCACATTCCCTAATCTACTATGTGTAGGAAATCTTGCTGTCAATGGTATAGAAAAGGAAATGTACTCTGGGCTCCCAGACTTGTTTCAACATTTATAAAATGTATTGCCTAGAATTTAATTTTCCTTCTTTCACTCTGGGCTGGCATATTTTCAGAATCAAGATACTTGTTTTAAGAAAAAAATTCAAAATACTCCAAGAGGGCAAGTCCAGCATCTGTCTTTTTCAGAGTTTACCAGAAGGTCTGGCTTAAAATAGACCTGAATGAATGAATGAGTAAATATATAATACACAAAGGAAGAAACCATTTTAGTTTAAAGTTTGAAAAAATTATTTTTAACATTTTGATATTATTGATTCTTTGGCTTCTTAATTCCCCTTTCTTTCATAGTCTTTCTTTTAACCACACATTTTGAATCTTATTGTGTTGTGCTTTTATTCTACCACATTACAAATTCTTTTGGATATAAGAAGATTAACCTCAAAACACCTGTTTTCACCCATATTTTAATATCACCAGTTATTTTAGTTATCCTTTAGTACCTATATTCTTTAACACTATTAGCAGGACCAAATTTAAAATTAGTCTATTGGAAAATTTTTATTCTTTTAAAATGTGAATTTTGATTTCATTCTCTAGAAACTTTATCATTGATACCTTATGTTGTTATAAATAATTATGAGTAAATGTCTTCATAGTTGTATTAATTTCTCAGTTATTACCTTGAGGTATTCAAAGTGCTATTTCAAACCCCTATCCTGTGGGGTAAGGGCAGCCATATTTCTCCCTTAGTTTCACTAGTATTTCCCCCCAAACCACCTCAGGAGTGTTTGCTTCTAAAACTCATATCACAAATGATTGGTATTCCTTTGTATTAAATATTTTAGAAACTGACAATAATTTCTTATTTTAGGCAAGCATTTATCCAGGCATTCAAAAAGCAATTAAAACCCCACATAGTTGAATGATCCTACATGACTTGAAATTCATGACAGAAGGTATTAAGTTAGGAAAATAGAGAAATTTCAACATAATGTGTATCTGGAGATGTTTATCATCTCTATTGTAAAAACATGCCTATGAGAAACTCAAAATGAAATCTCTTTTAGTGTCTATGCTCAGATTGTGTGTACTTAGCTTTTCAGAACCTCACTTCCTGGGTGTACCCCTAACCCATCAGCTGTGGCACCTGTGGTGGATTATAAGTGTGATCCTGCCCTTTGCACCACACTTGATATTCCAAGAGGGGACAATTGTCCAATTGTCTTCAATTAATTCAATTACTTCTCTAGGTACTTGGGCCCCAAGGACATCTGTCTTTTCTACCATGATGGCACAGAGAGAATAAAACAAAGAAAGAATAGGATGGCGAAGATAATCAGATAAAGTTGTTTCCTCATTATTGTTTCCCATATTAGTTATCTATTATAATCTAATGGATTATTCAAAATGTAGAAGTTTAACAAAATAAAACGTTTATTATTGGACAGATTTTGTGGATTCACAATTTAAATAGGGCTTTATTGGGTAGCAGTCAGGTCCTGTTATAAAGCTGTGATCAAGTGTTGGCTGTGTGACAGTCATCTCAAGGCTTGACTGGCAGGACATCACCTTCTTAGGTGACTCATGTGATCACTGATAGGCCTAAGGTTCTTTATGGCTATCGGCCTGAGATATCACTTTTGCCTCATGGACCTTTCCACCGAGCTACTTGCTTTCTTCAAAGCTGCTTTCTTAGTGTTATGTCTTAGAGGGACAGTGGCAGAGACCAAGGGCAAACCAGGCAGAAGTCATAGCCATTTTGCTATCTAATCTTGGAATTTATATCCCATCACTTTTGCTGTATTTTAATCATTAAAAAAGAGTTTCTAGGATCAGTTCACACTCTTGATGAGGGGATTACCCAAGGGTATAAATACCAGGAGGTAAAGATTAATGAGGGGTTTTTAATGGCTGCCTACTGCAGTCTACCCTCTAACCTCCAATAATTTATCCCCCTACATGTTCAAAAGCTATCCAGCCTCTCCAAAGATCTCCAAAGTCTCGTCTTATTACCACAGTAGCTCAAAACCCAGGAGCACTTTATACAAATCAGGTTCAAGTGCAGATGAAGATTCTCAGATATAGTTTCTTAAGTATAGATCCTTGGATACAATTCCTTTTATTTGTACATCATTCAAACTGAAGACATAGTTTACCTACACACACAAACACATACACACACAGATCTCCAAACATATGGTAGCTAGGTACTCCTATAAGTGAAAACTGGGAAAGGGAAAGTGATCAGGGCAGAAGTCACTATATTTTTGTAATCTAATATGGGGAATGACATTGTATCATTTATCATGTTTTATTCATAAGAAAGTGATCAGGACAGAAGTTACTATATCTTTGTAATCTAATATGAGGAATGACATTGTATCACTTTTATCATGTTTTACTCATAAGACTGTGTCACTAGGTCAAGCATTACTCAATGGAAGATTAAAAAGTACATACTTTTATGGGATCATTGGAACCTCTCTGGAGTCTGAGTACCACATTCTACTATAAATTGTTCACTCTTTCTGATCTGGATTACATTCAGGCACTTAAGTATTTGGAAAAATTTCCCATTTTATCCTTAAGTGAAGTTGATTTCTGCTGCTTGAAACTGAAACTTTACTTAAGTCTAATCTCTCTATTCTGAAGTTGGACTTGCTTATTCTTTGCAGTTTTTATAATGTCAAACTATCTTGGAGCTTCCGATATAAATTAAAAATTTCTGAACTCTCAGGTATATTCTATCCCATTTTTTTCCCAAAGTCATAACTTCCTTCCTTGCTATTCAAGTCCACTAGATAGATTCAGACTGTCTTATTTGTATCTCTATAGTGTTTAATACATATAGCTGCTACCTCATTCTTTTTTCCTTAAATATAAATTGATTTTATTATGATTCTATTGGGTATAATGGGGGAAAGAGAAAAGACAAAATCTAGATACTCAGTTTCACTCTATTGAAAGGTGGGAGAGGTTTTTTACAGTTAGGGTAGAAGGATGTTTGGGCATCTGATTTCTAATTGACTTTACCCAAAGGAAAATAAACTTTCTCCTATCCCCAGAACAGGAGGTCATTTTACAACTTGGAGTAACCTCTGTCAGGCTCCTACCTTCCCAGAGAAACTGGGAGATGGGGCGCTATCTTTTTGATGATTAAATCTCAAAGGATGGTGGGCCTCCCTGGTGGTGCAGTGGTTAAGCGCTGCGCTGTGGAGCTGTCGGCAGCGGCAACGCGAGTTTGACGCCCGGGCCGGAGAGAATTCCACATGGCGCGGCAGACCTCTCCTGCCTTGCCCACTGCTCCCCTCATCAGTGTATTTCTGATCTGCCTATTCTGCTACCCGCTCTGTCTCTGGTGAACCCTCTCGCCGCCCCACGCCTCTGACCTGTACCCCAGCTTGTATGTATAAATAAAAAATAAATCTTTAAAAAAAATCTCAAAGGATGGAGAAATACTTACAATTACAAGTTTGGTAAAGTAAATGCTCTAAACAAAAGGAAGACAGAAGCCAAGTTCAGGAAGACACCTAGCTACGGTCTGAGGGAACGTGAAGGCTGTCGGTCATGGTCTTCACTAGAATCTCTGTCCCTCCTCCAGTGATGTAGTTTTTTTTTTTTTTAACCATAAATAAATATTGCATAATAATCCAACTAGCTGATGATTGCAATGTCCCCTTAGTACTCTTTTATTTTAATCTTAATCCTTAATCTAAATCATTCTGTTATAATGTGACAGAAAGTTATGAATGTAAGAATCTCCTTATTAAACTCTTTCAATGGTTATCGACTACGCCCTGATCTCATAAAACACTCACCATTACAAGGACCCTTGTGATTTCTTTTACTTTTCTTTTTGGCAACATAGCTTGTCATTCTTCCGATACAGTCTGAAATCACTCATTCTTCTTACTGAGAAATTACAATGTATAATGTCACTACCAGGCACGCGAAAGATACAGTTCTTCACACTTACCATGCTTTCAGTTCTGGATCTTTCCAAATACTCTGCCCTTTACTTTTTTTTCCTTGCTACTGGTGGTATAATTCCTCTCATGTATCTCAAATACATGAGATACCACAAATAGTAGTATTTTTTCCCTCTTTGGATTCCTGTAGTACATTGGAGTTAGTTCCATAACAATTTTCCATTCCTTATTTCTCATGCACTTCAAGCTTTTTAGGGCTAAGACTGTCTCTTCAATAGCACCATATCCAATAGGGAATGAACATTCAACACACAGATGTTAAATCAATTTTAAGATGCGGTGCACTGGAGAATTGTTGGGGCAGAGATCGAGTTCTATAGAGGTCTATACACCCACCTGAGGAAGAATTTGCCCCTTGTGTGGTATTTAAAATGTGGGATTCAAAGGCATTAAGTTAGCAAAATCGAGAAGGGACCACTTTGAGCACAAAATGAGGTTAGTTAAAAAGTCATCTGGCCCAGTACCATGAATAGAAGCAACACAGGGAGAGAGGAATGAAGGTATGGAGAGAGAAAGTAAATCAGCTATTTTACTAAAATTTCTGAAGGGTTTAGTAGCATCAGGACTCAACATACTTGGTGAATAGAAGTTTAGTTAACAACTGACACTTTATCAGAGACATAGACCATGCTGTTTTGTAGACATCAGCTCTCTGGATATCTGGCATCAGAAGCCTCAGCACAAACTCCAGGAGATATGAACAGCAATGACAGTGCCCTGGTGAGCACTAGCTATGGAAATCATCTTTCTTTGTTGGCAGATAGAAAAGACATCTGTGCAGCAATCAGAGCCAGAAAGGGGAAAAATGGTAGTTGCTGCAGGATATCTGAGAAGACTAATCTTGCATCCTTCTCTGTTGGTGTAGGAAAAGGTATTTCTGGACGCATCTGGAAGGATCTGTGCATGAGGGGCAAAAAGATGAAGAGCAGGTGGGGGAAGAAGAAAATAAATTTATATTTTTGCCTATTACAATGAATCTAATTTTATCTCCCAATGTATTCTGATTATGTATTCACACACACACATACATATACACACATATCAGAATGATATGTATATGTTGTTTGTTATATGTGTCTCTTTCGACTCTTACATGGATTTTCATTAAAATCCATTCTTGTTTAGGCCCCATATGTGTACGTGTTATTTGAATAGTTTATATTAGTCAGTGTGTACAAGGTTATGCTGTCATAACAACACAAAACTATTTAGCTTAGAGCAAAAAGAGCTAATTTTCATTTACGTATGTGCTGTGGGTTGTCTTTGACTTTATGTGTTCGTTTCATTCTAGGATCCTTATTGAAGAATAAATCCTTTGGGGGTTATGCTGTACTTGTGGCAAAGCAAAAGAAAAATAAGCTAAACCTAAAAGTGACCCCTAAAGCTTCTTCATTATACCTACTTGTTAATATTTCATTGGCAAACCTGACATCTGTAGGGGGGAACACTGCAAATCATAGAGCAATGTGTGGAGATGATTAATCTCCTTCACTTGCAAGGAATAACTGATAACAGTCATCCAATAGTCTATATGTTTCCTTAATTATACAAGAAAATCCATTTTGTTTCTTTCTATGCATATGAATTGAGTAGATTTATTTTAGTTCTAGTGTCATGTTTGGTTTCTTTTTTAATAAGACTATTTTTCTACCTTATTTTCATGGTCATTTAGGGATAATGGCAAAATTGCTCTTATAGTTATATATTAGGGCACTGATTTCAGTTTCTCTTAATACTTTGAGAGCTACATGGCTAAAAATTTATTTTCAATTGATTTTTATTCTTTCTACAGAATATATTTTAGTTATTTGAATACCATAGTGATGTTTTTTCTTATTATTGTAACTACTTCCTTTTTTTTCCTGAGATTATTGTATGTGCTTGTTTGGAGCTGTTCTGTATTCTCTGACACATTTTGGATCACCAGGACCAGTTTCCAATTACCCTTATGTTCCCAATAAATTTAGCCCTATTATAAATAATCCGAGACAACATTAATATTGTTTCATATCATAGGCACTAAAGCATTCTCAATTTATAAAATAAGAGACTCTTTCCTTTTCTAAAACCAGGTACATAGAACACCTATAGGTAATCTGGACAATGATGATGACCAGTAGTTTAATATAGCCATAAAAAATGAGAGAAAACTCCCATCAAAAGGGTTTACCCTTAAACAATAAGGGCATTTATTGACTCATATAAAAGGAAATTCTGAGATAAGGAACAAATCAGGGTAAACACAATTTGTGGTTATTTGGCTTTCCTTTTTTCTTTTTATCTTTAACCTGCTAGAAAGAGGGTAACAGTCTTCACATCCATACAAGATATCAACTGAAAGATGAAAGATATTGCCCTTCTGAAAGTCACTTCAAGGCAAAAAATAGTTTAAGAAAAATTTACTTAGAAGCTCTGGGGAACCTTAGTGGTACCTCACTGGCACGCATAAGCATGCATAAGAGCACATTTCACTCCTTAGCCAATCACTGGTAAGGGTGTTCCACAGTTCTTAACACAATCAGATGCCCGCTGAAGACGGGAGCTTATATTAACATTCCTTTTGGCACATGTTTCAGTAAGGTGTGGTACCAGAACAAAGCAGAGTTCACATAAAAAGGAGAAAGGGATAAAGGAAGGCTGGAGAGGCAGGCAACAATAACAGTGTTCAATTTATTCTGCTTTGAATGTGTTTATTTGCTCTCTTTTGTCATTATATCTAAAATGGTAAGGAGAAAATTATTCATTTTTGTTAGTTAATGCCAGAGAGAACAATGGCTTTCATATAAATGTTTATTTCCTCTGCTTCCTTGAATAATCTTGATCCCAGCAAACACTCTCTTATATGACTGAACATTCTTACTGATTTCAATTTTTACATAGATGGGCCTTTATTAATGTGGCAACTTCTTGGTCTTCCTTCCTCCAATGACCTTGTCCTATCTTGTCCTTGTCCATTTTTCTCAACGTTATTATTTAGACCTTATTATGACCAAAAATCATATTCTGTCCTAATTTCAATGTCAAGTGTCTCTCTCCTCTCATTTTTTTTTATAAATCTCTCTTGTTCTCCTGTTATCATCAACATATCTACACTTTCAGTCTGATTCATTTCTTTTTGTACCCCAAATCCAAAAAAACAATACCCACTAGGGACTCTAGTCATTCATTCTATCCCTTTATGCCTTCTCTCATCTGCCTGCTTAAACTTCTTCATCAATTATTATTGTCACTGTAATACATACAGATGTAAAAGTCTCTGCTCCTTTCTCATTTTGCTATACTTCTTTGATAAAGTACAACTCTAATTAAATAAAAATTCCCACTTAATATTTATGCCCAGATGTATACAGTTGAAGGAATCTTAATGACTAGATAACTACCTCACTTTAAATTCGTGATTACTCAGTGAAATACTACTCAGCTGTTAAAAAAGATGAAACAGTACCTTTTGGTACAAAATGCATGTATCTTGAGGTGATTATGCTAAGTGAAATAAGTCAGAAAGTGGAAGACAGTTACTAGATGGTATCACTCATTTGTGGAAAGTAAATAGTCTAAGAAAATAAACTGGCAAAACAATAAGAATACTTTTTTAGACTTAGTGGAAAATATCCTGGTTACCAGAGGACAAGGGTGGCGAGAGGAGGGATAGGGCAGGCAAGGTGATGGTGCACTCTCCGAATTATAGAGTTATGCAACTAGTGGCCGACCAATAAAACTTGAGAAAAGATAAACTTATGATTACTAATCTGAAATGAGTCTTTAATGTTTCTGGCCTAGTATTCTGTTTACTATGTATTTTCCTAGTTCTTTAACTTTCCTACCCTCTTAGATAATTATTTCATGTCTGCATTTATAAATGATCAACCTCAGCTCAGGCTCTGACTTCCTATTTTACTGAGAATGAAGAAGGTATCAGAAGAAAATTACCAGGGGAACCCATCTCCAAATCTGTGCAGATAGGCATTTGGGCCCATATATTGGCTCCCGTTCTAATTACTATGAATGAACTCTCTTTGTTGCTAGCAAAAGGCAACCTTTTCACTGGTATACTTAACAATGACTTCTTGCCTACTGAAGACCATCATTCTCTCTTTCCCCTATAATTTCTTTTTATCTTCCCATAAGCATACAAACTGCTATTTTTTTCAACTTAGAAAAAAGCTAAAATCAGTCCTCTTTACATTGTTGACTTGTCATCTGCTTTTCTTTGCAGCAAATGTCTCAAAAATATTGTCTACACTCACTGAGTCTAGTTTTATTCTTATTTGTTGAGCATGTTTCGTTCAAGTCTTTCACCATCTCCACTGAAGATATTTTTGTCAAGAGAAACCAGTGACATACTTTCTTTTTTATGAAATACAAAGGCTAATTCCCTTTTTCCCACCATATATGGCCTGTTGGTATCATTCAGAAAAGTATGCTCTAAACATGTTTTTTCTTGACCTTTAGGTGCTCCTGTTCTCTTCTTATTAACTGTTCCTTCCTTGTTACTTTTGTTGGTTCCTCCTTAACTCCCTAAATCCCAAAATTTGGAATGTATGAGACTTCAGGCTTCAAAATCTGCTCTGCTCTATAAACTCTCAAATCTCCAACTGGGTATCTATCGCCAGTTTAAATGGCCTTCCTGAATTCCAGTCATATGTAGCAAAATGTCTCCTTAGTATCTACCTATGGGTAACAATAAGGTTTTGGAAGAGAGTTAGTGAGTAGAGTTAAGGTAACAATTAAGATAAATGACAAATTCCCACAAAACTTGAGTAGAGCTGAAAAAGGAAAAGGGGATCTCAATATGCTTGTTTATATATCCTCTGGAAACCAAAGAGCTAGCTGTATTTTAAATTAGGGTTGGTTTCTGGAAGCAATAGATGATTTGTACCATTGCAGGGTATATCTGACACCCAGACCTTGGATGATTTTTTTGAGATACTTTATCTACAAAGGAATTCTAAATGCCTATTCCTGTCAGACTAAAACCTCACTCCTAATGGAGTCTCTGGTATCTAGTCACCATGCGATGACTAATGTTGTAGGGGGTAGCAATGATTTACTAGGGAAAGTGCTGGTTTTAGTAAAGGAAGCAAAAGTCAGAGTGAAGCTGTGGAAAAGCCTTTGGATCAATGTGTGATTGAATATTGAAAATTTTACCTAGAGAGTCTCACAGACTAAGTGTTTTGTGAGTTGATTAGAATAGAACAAAGAAACTCCTTCATGAAGTACTCAACTATACATTTGTGTTTAAACTAGTCTTAACATCATTTTGTAGAAAACTGGAATATGTCAAGGATATGAAAGAGGTGTGTTGCATTTATCCTTGGGCTAATTATGTGACCCAATTGGCTTTACTAGCTGTAACTGGATTACTATTGAAAAGTGTATTAGGAACGGTGTTTGAACACAAGGTTATACTAGTGTTCACATTAGTTTATACTATCTGAGCTCTAGAGCCTTGGGCTGGGATGTGATAAGAGGAGTACAATGCCAGGAAATTGAGAGGAAGATTTTGAGTTGTGGTTAGAACACACCATTGAAATATTAGTGGGGTGCAAAGTCCCTGAGGTATAGATGCAACAGAGATTAATACAAAATGTGTAGAGTCTGGCACTAAGAATTATATATGCTTTCAAAAGCCACACATGCCTCCTTTTCTATAGCAGAATGTGTAACATCAGTCAAAAAGTTTCTCATAAATGCAGGTAGATGCTAAGACTTATATGTCAAGTTTGTGAACACACATCACTGAAAGTACCTTCACACATATGTCAAAACTTGAGGGACTTTTGCATAGAGGTGCTGTTCACTGCAGAGGGAAAAATTATGTCCAGTTACAGCAGGTTGCTGCAGGTGCTATTTACAATGAATACAATCTCAGTCTCCAGGAAAGATCAGAAGTTTCCTTAATTTCTCACTGCTAATAAAATAAAAAAGAGAGAGGAAGTGGGAGTGGTAAATGCTTCATAGCTTCAATGGAATCAAAATATAGTAGTTTAACATCTATATAAAGAATAATCAGTAAGTTAAATCCCATGTTTTTAATGCTAGGGAGTGTATTAGTGAATACATAATTTAGAGTAACAGTCTCCGTTCTTAGGGAAAATATCTCTATCAGAGGAGCAAAAAAGAATTGAAGCACTGACCCCATCTTTCTTTTTTCTTTTTCTTTTTTTTTAAGATTTATTTATTTATGCATACAAGCTGGGATGCAGGCCAGAGGTGTGAGATGGTAAGAATATTCACCACAGACTGAGTGGGGAGCAAAACAGGCAGATTGACTGAAATACACTGCTGAGGGGTGCAGCGAGCAAGGCAGGAGAGGTCTGCTGTTCTATGTAGGAAGCTCCCTGGCCAGGGATCTACCTCGTGCTGCAGTGGCTGCCAATAATTTCGTAGTGCTGAGATGTAACCCCTTGCGCCGCCAGGGAAGCCGCAGACCCGATCTTTCTGTAAGATGTTGATACTGGGCTTCCTTGGTGGCATAAGGGGTTACATTTCAGTACTACGAAGCTATTGGCAGCCACTTCAGCACGAGTTCTATCCTCTGCCAGGGGGTGGACCCATGTGGTACAGCAGACCTCTCCTCTCTCTCCCATTGCTCCCCTCAGCAGTAGATCTGCCTGTTGTGCTCCCCACTCTGTTTCTGGTGAATTCTCTTACCACCCCACCTCTTGCCCCTCACTTCTGGCCTACACCCCAGCTTTTCTATGCATAAATAATTAAAATAAATCTTTTAAAAAATAAAATGTTGATATTTTGCTCATCAAATTGATATTTTGTTCAAAGTATTTTTTTATTGATTTTGACATAAAATATTGCATCAATAGCATTCATCTTGATTATTATTTTGTACTCTCTTAAATTTTGTGTCCAAGGAAAGTGACTCTCTTCATTTTATTCCCCAACCTGAGTAGCAGTTACAATATCAATTTGGGCTGAGTGCTGAGATTTCAAGAAATCTGCAATATTGACACCTCTCATTTGAGAACTGCTTAGGATATTGTGAATATTTCCTTAATTATTTGAGATAAGATTCACTTTTTGATATGACTCACTCTAACAAAAGTTAGTACAATCCAGGGTAAGGCTTGATATACATTTGAAAAAGTTTTAAAATTACTGCTAAATTGTACATTTTTTGATAGAGTGTCAAGAGATTCATTTAGCTACTTTAGAAAGCTAACCACTGGTCTGAGATGGTAAAGGGGAGATAAATACAATGAAGAAACGATAAGGTGGACAGGTACACAATTAAGCCTTCTCTTGGACTGGGACAGATGGTAAGGAACTTGGTTTTGCATAGGAAGAAAAAGGGTGGAAAGCAATGGGAATTCCTGCTTTTTGCCTTTGAACTCTGTTACTCCTTTCATCTTTCAAATGTTTCTTTTAACTCTATCACTTTAACCCAACCAACATTTTTCCTTTTCAACTCTTCATTATGTTTTTATACCCTCTGGTCCTCCTGCACAGCTTCATGTAGACCCATGTACCTATAATTTTTGAGTCAATCACATAAGCAGCGAGAAACACAAGTTTAGCTTTTCGTAACTCCCTCCATCTAGTCTTTTTCAATTTGGAGCAAGTGATTGTCCTGGATTTGAGTCCCTAAAGTCATTATCTGTGGATGTATAGTAGTCAGGTTCCACGTTCTTTTAGCTGCCAAAAAAATAGTGGGCCAAGTATGGTAGATATAAACCCCAGGTGTTCAACTAGTCACACGTCTATTAGCTCCACTCGGTCCAACTATAAGTCCATTGGACTAAGGTTTTCCTTACTTTGAACTGATTCATTCTATTTCATCAATTCCTGCCTCTAGGATCAAAGTTTCAATGTAGACTACATCTCTTACTTTAGCCTTATGCCCTGTGTGTGATCTCTTATAACTGACTTTTCCAGGAGCTTGATCCTATCTCATCTCTCAAGTACTGACAATTTCTCCAGTATATACCCAGCTCTCTAAGAGTGACAACAGTCTTGTCTTTGTCCTTTCGGGCCTCAAGAATTGGGCTAATACTTGGATTCCCCAGTTTATTGTTATTTCCTGATAGCTAAGGGAATAACAAAGCTGGTGAGATGGTATTTTAGGCAAAAGTGGCTTTCTTACAGGTTCACTGAACCATAAACATGTAAATACCACTGGCATGATTGAAGAAAGTAAGGGATATGGCCTCTTTTTTCTAGATAGGGAGGATAAAAGTAAAATATAAAGTTAACTGAGCAGTATATTTTGCTAGCTTATTTTCAGAAAAAAATATGTGTTTTTGTAAATTAAAATACTTGGCTTGTGGGATTTATAAACAGATTCTGGAGGCAGTGCCAAAGAGATTCAAGCCTGTTTTGACATGGCACCAAATTGTTAGTAGGGTTTAGCCTTGTAAGTTAATAATCTGGAAGGACAATACTCCATTTTAAGTATTACTGTGTTAATTAAAAAATGTTTTTAGTTATTTACTATCGTACTTTATAGAGTTATATAAGTTATCAAATTTTATGAAAGCTGTGTTCATGATCTGAAAATGAAATATGAAGTAGGGGTGATCAGATCACTGTTAAGCACCAATATTTGAATTAGAGGTCTTTATTTTGAATTGTACTTGCTTAGATTTTCAAAAGATATAAAAACATATTTAGCTATGTAAATTATGAATCAACACTTTATAAGCCAAATGAGTTACAAAAGAGAAAAAATAATAAAGAAAAGAAAATTGTATGAAAGTCCTCTGGGATGACCTAAAGAGAAATAACATCCATATGATGGGGATCCCAGAAGGAGAAGAGAAAGAGACAAGTTGTGCAGATCCAGCAAGATATAGCTAAGACTCAATTCCTTAGTGGAGGCTCTAGCAGAAAACCTGCTTTCTTGCCCTTTCCAGCTTCTAGGGGCTGCCACTTACCTTGCAAATGGCCCCCTTTCTGTATCTTTTTTTTTTTTTTAAAGATTTATTTATTTATGTGTACAAGCTGGGGTACAGGCCAGAGGAATGGGGCGGCGAGAGGGTTCACCAGAGACAGAGTGGGGAGCAGAACAGACAGATGGACAGAAACACACTGCTAAGGGAAGCAGCAGGCAAGCAGGAGAGGTCTGCCGCGCCATGTGGGAATCTCCCTGGCCCGGCATCGAACTCTCCCGTCGCTGCCGCCGACAGCTCCACGGCACAGCACTTAACCGCTGCGCCACCAGGGAGGCCCCCTTTCTGTATCTTTAAGGCCAAAACTATTGCCTTTTTCTGTACTTTCCTTCAGAGGTCCTATTTCTCTCTGAATTACTCTCCTGCCTCCCTTTTCCAGTTCTATGGACTTTTATGATTTTACCTAGATAATTGAGATAATCCCCCCATTTTAAGATCAATTCATTAGCAAGCTTAATTCCATCTGCAACCTTAATTTCATTTTGCTGTGAAACTTAACATGTTCACAGGTTATAGGTTATGGGGAATAGACATGGACACTTGGAGAGACCATTGTTCTGCTCACCACATAGCAAACTGCTTTCAAAGGTGAAATGCATTTTCACTACTTTGTGAATACAGGCACCCACCACTTCTGACAGCACCACTGCTATTCCTGTGGTTGAATATCAACATCTCATGTCTGGATTATTTCATCAACTTTCTACCTGGTCACTGCTTTATTATTACCCTGTATGGACTAATCTCCACATAGTCGCTTGGTTTCTGTCTTAAATTGTACGACAGGTGTACATCACTTTTGTACTCAGTTCCCCCTCTCAATGCTTCTCAACTTGCTCTGAGTAAAATCCTGAGTCTTTTGAGTGATGTCAAATCCTCCATAACCTTATTGATTTATCCCCTGGCCATTCCCTCCTTTACTCACCCCAATCTGACCACATTGTCCTCTTGATGTTGTGCCAATAGAATCAAGATTCTTCCCTTTCCATGTCTTTGTACTTGCTATTTACTTACTTAGATTTTTTTTTTTCCAGCTGTCTGTATGGTTCATTCCTTCAAAATATCATCTAATAAGAAAGCCTTTCTCTAGGCACTGATATCTAAAATAGCACCCTTACCCAATTCCAATCTCCCTTTCTTACATTCCTTTTTTCTTGTCAGGTTTTATCACCATCTGACATATAAAGTCTTGTCTGTCTCCTACCCAGAGGACATACACTCCAGGAAAACCCAAATTTTATTTTTTTTATTTTATTGCTATATCCACAACATCACAAAGAGTGCCTGGCACAAACTATGTGTTCAATACCTATTTGCCAAATGAATGCCAACTGCTTTCAGATCTGCTTTCAGATATATATTTGCTCCTCTATTTTCATAATTTTTTTAACCTTCCATTAATATTTTGTCCAGTCACCAAAGAACCAATCTAATATATTGATCTTTTTATCTAGGTTGTGGATGCCACAGTTCACATTCTTCCTTTATTGATGGAAAAAGGTGTTCAGTAGATAAATCTGAATTCATGCACAAAAGTATTTTATTGTGTTTACAATACACTGTAGTCTAATATAGTCAAACTAATCCTGATATATTTACCAGCAATGTCATGCATCACCGAACTAAGTTAAAATTCTCTTCTTGATTGAAAATGCATTTATTTTCCCCTTTGCTATGAGATCACTTTAAGTGATGTAATTTGAGATTAATAGGTGAGAAAGGAAATCTATATATGTATATAGCTATGCAAATCGTCTCTTAGAACAAGATGATTCACGAAAATTCTCCTACAATTAAAAGAATAGATTTGAAGCAAATCAAAATTCCAATTCATTTTTAAATATATCTAATGTGTTAAATATCCTGGGAGTCTATTTATAATCTATGTGGCAGCTATACATATTTTATACTGCAGGATGACTTAAAAGCCTATACCTTTATAAGAATAGGTGCTTATAAAATCATTCATGAATTTTTAATATTTATCTAGCATGAGAAATATCTTCTGCTCTTTTAGAAGGACATATTTGACAAGCAACTATAATTAAAATGTTTGGTCTGGAGTTGGAGAGCTTACTATTTAACTACCAATCAAATTGGAGAGATTTGCTATAATTTAACCAACAAAGACTTCACCATTCACAAGATAGGTTAAATGACTAAAGGAGGAAAATGCTTTCAAAAATGACCTTGTCCTAAAGAAAAATAATATGAAAGAGTAGAGAGACCACTTAACTCAATATGTTGTATGGTAACCATGCTGGATAAGTGATATAAGTCAACAACTTATTTACATTCTTTGAACCTCAGCTTTTCCAATGAAACAGTTGGGCCAAATAATCTCTAAAGTGCTTTCTACAATACATCTAGAGTTTCTCAATTTGGTTTATAATTGTTATTATTTTGCAAAAGATATATTTTCCTTCTTTGTACTTTGTGTTTCCCAGGCATGCCTACAAAAATGTAATGATCGAAAACAATGAATAATATTAAACTCAATGCTGATAAAATCTCAATGCATTTCAAGAAATAATTATTTTCCTAACAATCAAATTATTCAAAAATTGAAAGAATAACATAAAATAATTTAAGGCCAGCACGGCTTAATGGAAGAATAATACCGTTTATTATTTTTCTAGTGATATGAAATATCTGAAGATTGTTTATTGTCACAAGGAAAAAATTCTTGCCTTAGTTTGTTATTGGAAACAGTTTTAAGTTAACAACCTTATAGATTCTGTTTATAGTAGAGAGTTAGGAGGAGTCCTATTAAAGAAGAAATGACAAGTAAAAGAGCTCTTTGCAGTAGCAACAAGCTTATGAAAGTCTTTCTTTCTCTTATCTCCCCACAGTGCCAGTACCACAGCTTCTTTGTTTGGATTGTATCATATTAATTAATGTTTTGAGTTTCTATGATGACTATTACATGTTGGCAACATTGATTCAGTTTATATATTAACACAGGTTAAAGTTCTAGTCTTGTGACTGAGTTAAGCTTAGCCACAGATAAAGTTATAGTAGCTTGTGAAATGACAGTTTTGAATGTGTCATCTTCACCTCTCATGTCATTTTCTTTTACCTTAAATTTATAGGCATCCTTCTGGACATCAGAGTGGTTCTACAAGTTTTGATTCAGTGCACGAGTTTTTCTATTATTCAAACATAGAATTTTGCTTTCTGTTAGTACTCAGAAAATATTCTAGAGACATGTATTTTTAAGAGATTACATCCTGTTTCTCATCTCATTGTTCTATTATGAGGGCATAGAGCTGTGTTAAAGTTCTCTCCCGCCCCCATCTGAAATGGAATGTTCCTATTTGGTATGATTTGGTAGGTTATCTGGGATCTGGGAATGCTCAAAAGAAATTTCTGTATAAATCATGCTAATAGTGTTCCCAGACTCCACAATAACCACTAACTAATGTCATATAGAAAAGTTCTACTTTCAGATTTCAGAGGGCACCTGCACAGCATGGTAAAACTTTTAGTTTTTTTGAAGAAAGGTGAAGCCGATTATGAAATATATTAAGTCTTTGTGTTGTTAAGAGCTATGTTTCCCAGTCATAGTGACATGAACAATTAAAAAAACAATTAAAAAAAACACCTGAGGATTAAGTACTCATAAGAAAGAAACCTAGAGATCTGGGATACTAAATTTCTTAAGTAGATCTGAACAAGCAGTGCAATAACGTGACATTCATATTAAGAACAGTTTCCCTGTTACTACAACTTATGCTATCAAACCTACTGGTAATTTCTACAGCAGAGCACATGGTACAAAAAATAACTCTCCAGAATTCCTCAGGATATTAAGTAAATTTGTATAATACTGTTTTAAGTAGTGTTGACAGTCAAGTTTATAAGCATCACAATCATATAATGTGCCTAGCCTTGCCAGAAATTAGAATACTTATTTCAATTTGTATATTGTCAGTGCTCTCGTTTCATGTTTGCTTGTATTACTCTGTGCTTTATATGAGAGAGATAGGGAATAATTTTTCCCTATAGTTTTCCCTTGACATTGTCATAGGTAGAAGGAATTACTATAGCTCTTCTCATTGCCTGTACTACTTCTCAGTTAATCCTTTATCTATTCCAAATTAGCTTTCATGCCTTATTCTTTGATATGCAAATTCCAGACTAGGCTTTCTGAAGAAGATCCCAACAGTATCTATAATAGTTTCTACAGACTAAAATAAATGAGGTTGCATGAATTTAAGAGTAAGTCTGGGTTTAAATCCTGGTTCTGTCTCATTTTAGCTGATCAAGTGTCTTCATGCAACAAAAAAACAACACCAATAGTGCATAGTCTGTTCTTAGTTTCTTGAACTCCATGAGAGAGAACACATAGCCCCCAGAAAATTCTTTAACTGAATTTTTTTCTTCTAGTTCCTTGCTTCACATGCAGGATCTGTATCTCTAAACCATTTCTTCAGTGACCCTTCCATGATTAAAATAGATTCTCTCTGAGCTCTTAATCTTAGGGTACTTGTGTTGTCCTCTTTCCTCTCCTCTTGAGTTCTTATCACAAGTACTTTTACCAGTTGACACTGAGTATTGTCTTTCAAGGGTCAGGAAGTCAGAGATCTGGAACACTCAAGTTGGAAGCATTTGAACTCCTCTTAATTACTGCCTATGACAATCCATTATAAAGATTAAATAAGATAATGGTTTTGATAACACCTAGCAAAACTTGAAGTCTCTCTAAAAGGTTGTCTTGGTCAATTTCAGGTGCTATAGCAGAACATTGCAGACTAGGGAGCTTAAACAACATTTATTTCTCTCAATTCCAACAGTAGGGAAATATAAGAAAAGGCAGATCCCTTCTCATTACATTCTCCTATGGTGTTTCATGTCCACAGCGGTGCTGTTTCCCACTTAATGAGGGGCAGGGCTGAGCTGCCAGGTGAAGTGATAAAACACAGAAGGCGGCTGTGCTCAAGAAGAAAAGTAGGGGAGACCTCTGTACCTGTGGCTGTCTTGCATTCTGGTACTTTTAGGAAGGAGATATCTAGAGGAGAGGAATATAGAGACACTTGGAAGAGATGTGAGGATGAGAGATATGAGGGGAGGTTGACAATGGCAGCTGTTGTCTTTATTTGTACTTTGATTTTGCTCCTTTTGTCTCAGACTTGTCTGACCTCTTTCACATGCTTCCTGTGGCTCTGCAGCAGAAGGTGCCTTAGACTTCCGGCAACCTTTCAGTCCTCAGTGGCCCTGCTTTGAGCCAACCGTGTTTGCCTGGACATTTGTCTGTGAGTAGATGAATAATTTGGGGCATTTTATTCAGAATATACTTTCTTTTTATCTCCTTTTTCTATGTGCACCAATTCTATTAAAAAAAATAACTTTAATAGAATCTGCTTAGCCTTTGTGGACACTGATGGCTGAACCCCTTTAGAGCATGCAAATTTGGGGGTCCCAAGGTGGCCCCTAGTCATGTGGTAACATTTTCTTGTTGCATGGGAGAAGGGAGGGGGGAGAGAAAAAGGCGGGGGAGGGAGAGAGAGAGACTCTCTGTCTTCCTATGAGGTCATGAATTTCATTGAGAGCCCCACCCTCCTCATCTAAGCAAAACTTGATTACTTCCCAAAGGCACTAGCTCCAAATATCATTGCATCAGGTATTAGTACTTCAGCATGTGAATTTTAGAAGGTTACAAAAGTTTCATCCATGATAAAAAAGCAATTATACAATAAACTAATTGTATGTGTTGAATTCAATGGGGTAACAAAAAAAAGCAACTTTATTTTTCCGAATGTTATATTTCAATAGTCCAGGTCAGTCTCTCTTTTTCTTATGATGTTAGAACAGGCTGAAATTCCAAAGTCCATATGTTCTTTGGAGTGACTCTTTCCATCCTTTAAGAACTTTTTTTTTTTTAGAGATTTATTTATTTATACATACAAGCTGGGGTACAGACCAGAGGCATGGGGTGGCGAGAGGGCTCACCAGAGACAGAGGAGACAGAGTGGGGAGCAGAACAGGCAGATCAGAAATACACTGCTGAGGGGAGCAGTGGGCAAGGCAGGAGAGGTCTGCCGCGCCATGTGGGACTCTCCCCGGCCGGGTGTCGAACTTGCGTCGCCGCTGCCGACAGCTCCACAGCGCAGCACTCAACCGCTGCGCCACCAGGGAGGCCCAAGCCTTCACAACTTGGCTGACTGAAACAAGAAGCCCAACTTTCATCCAGTCCCAGCTTTTAACATGCCTTCCTTAATAAGCTTAATTATTTCTAACTTTTGATTCTGAGAAAGGGATGGCGATGTCTCCTTTCATTGAACACTTAGAGGTAGCTGTAGGGTTATCATTTCACCTGCTTTTCAATATTAGTGTGTCTTTGGGTGAGAAGATATAAAGAGAGTAAGAACACATATTCATTACATTTGCCATTTTCTATGGGGAAGTTTCATGGAACTTCAAAACAATGACCTTAGTAACATTAGAGATCACTGATTACATATTACATCAATGCTGGAAAAATGGAGAATTACCAAAATTTGATCCAGAGTCATGAAGTGGACACACTGTTGGAAAATTGTTACCAACAAACTTATAAGATTGTTATAAACCCTCAGTTTATATATAAAATATATATGTATGTGTATATATATATGAAGCACCATGAAGCAAAGCACAATAAAATGAGTCATCCCCACTCATGGATCAGTAAGTACCTTGTCTGGGATTTTTGTTTTTTAATCATGCATTTAGAAAATGTCCTGCTAAGTCTCTCCAATGAGAGTATATGCAAGATTTTTATAAAAGTAGGAATTTTTAGTAATCATTGCTATAGTAATCATTGCTATAATTTTTAGTAATCATTTAGTAATCATTTTAGTAATCAGTGGCTCCACCATGGTGCCCTGCAGAGCTTCACATGTTCATACAGACCATGGAGGCAAATAATTGCTTGACCTGCAACTCATCTGTGTTTGACAGAATGCCCTGTAATCCTCCCAGGGTAGGAGAGGACAGGGGACCTGTAAATAACTGCTATCAGGTCACTTCCCATATGCCTCTCTTTTTCCTGAGCGGTTGTACAGAGATAGTTTCTCATCCCCTCCCTGGTTCAGATGAGGAGTGGGACTTTCTGCCTGGCCCCTGGGAATAGAGCAGCAGGATGCAAAAACACTTACCTGTACTTTCAAACTGGCTCCTAAGCAAATAGGGTCTCCTATAACTTATGATGTACTTATCTGACCCCTTTTATTTCAGTGTCTTCCTTTAGGTTGTATAGTACAAAAGTCCTGGTGTTGGCATCTTTGACTAACTCTTATTTTCACTGACCAAGTAAGTAATAAACTGTCTGATCCTAAATGTGGCTCATTCTATCTTTACCTGTTAAATCAGTCAGACCTCAGCCTTGGCCTTGATTTGCCTTGTGTGTGCTTGAGAGTTATGCCTCTTCCCCATGGCAGAGAACTATCAATCAGCAGTAAAATAGCAGAAGGAGCCAAGAGAAGGAGCAAGTATGAGTCCTGCAGCTGCAACCCAGAACTTGCAATGTCTCATTTGCTCAAGCCTTTCCTGGATTCTGCAAATAGTTAGCACTGGATTTCTATTTCTCAGTCAGATAAGTCTTCACTGATACACAGGAAAGTCTCTCCTCAGCTCTGGGATCCTGGTCATGGCAGTTTGCAAATGATTTCAGTTTAACAGTATTAAGTTATGAGTTTGCTTTCTGCTCAATCAAACCTCTCTTTGATTCAGTTCCCCCAATTCCTGCTATAGAACATGTTTTGTTTTAATCAGAGGTTGGCCATTATGTGCCTGTTCACATGATGAACCTATTAGTCTAGGCCTGATCTTGGATGCTGCTTTCTGCAGGATGTGGAGTCCTAGATTCCAACTCAGAACAAATTAATCAAGGAATCAAGGAATGTTGTAAGGACGAAATCGAGTTTTAACAGAGGCTTAACTCTCCTTTGCAAATAAGGGCAGAGATTTCCATCAATTCACTATTTTGAGAGCATTTACTTTAGGAACTTGTGATTTCTTTGATATATATGCATATCCTTTGAACATGTCAGTACGTCTTTGACTATTTTTTCAACTCCTGACTCTTTCTCAGAGATCTGGGAGTCTTGTCTTTGAAAAGTAAATATCCAGGGAGAGAATGTGGGAGGGTACAGCTACCCCTGATAGGAGGGTCCAGGACCTCTTGGGGTCATTACTACAAATTGCAAAATTACTTTATGTATAAAGACGGAGAAATTTGTTTTTCCTTTGTATAAATCAACTAACACACATAGTCATTCCAATTACCAGGTAAACTTAGAGCAAACTTTATATGACAAATGGTGCTGTCAAGGCCTCTTAATTGAGGACTCATAATTATTTATCTTGAGAACATGTATGTAATGAGTTATAACTACTCAGCTATTAAATGGCTGAGATTTCTTTTTCTTTGCAATTTCTTAGCAGATTGCATGTGATGCCCATTATATTTTTGTTTAAAGCTCATTTAATAACACATTTGTTTTCTTTCTCTACTGTGTTAATAGAGTGCCTTTGAGAGTTAGAAGAAGACTTTGTTTTTAATTATATTTTTTCAAATAATAGTGTCTGAGCATTTTTTTTTTAAATTCACAGGTATGATTTTATACACTGCTAGTTAAAAGCACTGCTGTTGTATCTTGCACAGGAGTGGATGAATCTCCATTTCTCCCAGGTCCTGGCAGCAATAATCTGAATTACTTGTCAGGCACCAGTATAGTCCTATCACAAAGCAGAGGTGTGGGTTTTGTATCTGATATGGTTTTAGAGACAATATATTAAGACAGTGATATTCATCAAATACTAATTGTGTAACCAAGCCCAGATCGTAGGAGGTAGCACAATAAAATAAGTGAGGATATGCTCTGCAGTTGGCTCGTCTTGGCAGGGTTCTTTGTCAACCTTTTCACTGTCTGTGTGACCCTGGGCATTGCACTTAACCACACTCAACCTCAGTTTCTTTACTTAGAAATTTGGTTTTGTCAGGGTGCAAAAGAAATCATTTTATACTGCAGTCTCTTCAGGCTGGATGAGTAATCAAAACAGCATTGAACAGATTAGCAAAGGAAAAATCAATTGAATAGCGTTGGTATGGAGATTATATGGTTGGTGTGACAGTTACAAAGACTGGGAGAGATCTAAAAGGGCATCTGAATTAGAGAGGTGGATCCAATTCCTATACTTTTACCAAGTCAGAAGTTATAAAACCCCAAAGAGTAGACTACTTGACAGTACGAATGAAAATGCTATACTCTTCTAGATATTTTTAAATGCCTCTTATCATCTTGATCTTGCATAAGAACCCCAAAGTGCACATCAGTTTATCCCTATTAAAATGCAAAAACTCAGACTCTGTGTTTTAGGGCTCTGAGTGCAGGCATCTGTATCCAAACTGTCTCCCAAACCCAGGAGGTTAAACCTTAACTTGTGGGTTTATTTCCCACTTTCCTTAAGTCTAAAGTTTATCAGGAATGTGTCTTGGGTAGTTTTCTTCTAAGAGAATTTGGGACAGAGGCTCTGCCATGGTGATACTCTGCCTTTTCAGCCTTCCTTCCTCCCTCCCATACAGCTTGGGAAGAGAGAGAATGCTGCATGGCCTCAGAGATTTTGTGGGCCTAATTAGAAAAAGACATACCTAATGTCCACTCCTGTTTCATTGGCATTTTGATCCTAATCTAATTACAAAAGTGTACTGATCACACCCAAAAGTGGTTGAGAAATGTAATTTCTCAGTGGACCCTTGACGAAATGGATCTAACCTGTGAGGATCGAACCTTTTTGTCCTCACCCTCATGAGAGTAAGGGTGTCAGTCTAGAGCCACTATTAAGGCAATAGGGATATTGTAATAGTCATGACAGTAGGACTGAGTACAGAATCATGTGGAAAGTCTCAAGAGGAAAGCAAAACAAACTGAAGTGTTTGTTAATGATGGAAAGAGCACTCGTGTTTGTAGAGATTCTGTCGGTTGTAAGATTTATTACCTTCCAGACGTTCTAAGCATGTTCATGTTGTAAGCATGGAGGAAGTCCACAAAAGCATCAGTAAGTTAAGTTGTGGTTCTAAATGAGTAATCATGCCAGAATTAATTTCCATTCCCTAAAAAAAAAAATAAATAATAATAATAATAATAACAACAACAACAAAATAATAATAAATTGCAATGTTGTTGATGATGACGACCTCTTTGCTTCTATAGATGCCATTTTGCAATTTTGTCAATCTTTTGAAAATGTAATTCCTGAGTATATCATGGAAGTGTGGCAGAGGCAGAATTAGCTGACAGGCTGGGTCGCTATGTCTCTTAGATGAGCGAGGAGGGGATGCGCATCGGCTGTGTGCCCTTAAGGGAAATGGAGAGAGGCCACATTTCTTTACCTTGTGCTTTAGTGTAAAGCAGCCTGGAGTCATGCTTCCCCAGTAATTACAGATTTGCTGTGATTTTCAAAACAAAAGTTGACTATTTAGACTATTTAGAAGCAAGTCCTATATGGCATGTGTTAGCTCTGGGTAATGGCATATCACACTTGGGGACATGGTCTTAAAACATTGGTGATGAAACTCAATCACTGGTGCTAAATTTGCAGTGAAATTAATTTCTGAATAGCTTAGTATAGGAGTCAGGTAGTGGATAACTGATAACAGATAACTGAGATTAGACAGTATCTATAGTGTTCTCATAAACTGAAAAACATCACTTCTTTCTAACGGTGGTGCTTTTTATTAAATATTTTAATATCTGACCTATTTTGGACTAGACACTTGGTCTCTTCTATGCTTTGGTTCTCTCTTTTGAAAAATAATGAAGATGACTGTGATATTTGCCAAAATAATTCACAAAATTTAATTATTGTTGCCTGTGTATATATGTTGTCTGTGA
Organism: Scalopus aquaticus; assembly: GCA_004024925.1. Taxonomy (NCBI): domain Eukaryota; kingdom Metazoa; phylum Chordata; class Mammalia; order Eulipotyphla; family Talpidae; genus Scalopus; species Scalopus aquaticus. The sequence continues at coordinate 105,863 of PVIJ01002837.1, read as the reverse complement.
TCAAATGTATTCAAGTTATACTGTGGCCTAGTTCTTCTGTATATTATCTATTACATAACATAATTATTCCATTAAAATATCATATGAGTCTAAAGTATTATTCATGTGAGGGTCTACAGATTTTTTTTCCTCTTACTGTTCTCTTAATTTAAAAATGTACTTGAAAAAAATCTGGAGGAACCTTGCTATTCTGAAGAGCAGAAAAATAAGACTAAAACATAAGTTTGTATACTTTTTGTTTAGGCTAAGCTTCTAAAAGCAATCCTTAGGAAAAAAAGACGTACTCCCCCTATTTTCAACTTGGTCAAGTAATTATTTGCAAAATACCTAGAAAATGTATTAGGAAAAAAAAAGTAATCTAAATTTCAGGACTCCAGAGTTTTATACCTAACCATAATACAAAAAAAAAAAAAATACCTTTGATACTCTTTTAGTACAAATAAAATCCACAGGAAATGTTTGGTTAACTCAATGCTGCCTGAACATGAAGTTAATATTGCTATTTTATTTTTTACCTGATTTAAGCAATACAAAAACATCAGTATCCTTTGTTAATTATGGGGTTAGCATGTTCCTAGTTGCAATCATAAAACTTAGGTGTAAGTAAGGGCCTCCCTGGTAGTGCAAGAAGTTAAGTCTCAGCACTATGAAACTATCGGCAGCCACTGCAGCCCGAGTTCAAATCCCAGGCAGGGAGCTTTCCACATGGCACAGCAGACCTCCTGTCTCGCCAGCTGCTCCCCTCAGCAGTGTATTTCAGTAGATCTGCCTGTTCTTCTCCTCACTGTGTCTCTGGTGAATCCTCTCAGCCACTCACCCACTTCTGGCCTACTCCCCAGCTCTTGTATGCACAATTAAATGGATCTTTAAAGATGAAAACAATAACTTAGGTATAGGTAGAAGGAATTGGAGATGGGGATCATAGTCTCTCCATCTATATTCTCCATTAGCTCACCTAAAGGCAATCTAAGAATCATTTAATATAAATCAATTAGTATACTCAGACATGTAAGTAAAGTGTCAAAATAAGCTCCAGGCTTATCCTGTCTCTCCACATTCTCTTTACAATCAATTTCTACCCTGAACCACTACTGTAAGGAAATCTGGTACTCTAGTCTTGATTATAAGATATTAAGCCAATCTTAAAAGTCAGCAAACAGTCTTCTCAGTGTATAGGAGATAGACTGCATGTGTCAACCTGACAGTGATCACTAGTAAGATAGCAGCTTTTTATATCGAAGAGAGTCAATAAGGAGAAATAGAAATTTAAAAAAAGAATGAATGTTAGTATAGGTCAAAAAGTACAACAAAGGAGCTTATTGATACAATAACAATAATAAGATTATATGTGTAAATATGTTTGTTCTTAGTTTCTAATGCCAATTAGGAAAAAATGATGCTTATTAATTGGTGTGGCAAATATTCCAGAATCTTTCTTTATTATCTAAGGGAGGGGCATATTTCTTCTATGATATTTTCATTTTTTTTGTTTCACATTCATCTTTTTGGATATGTTACTTTCCAGATATAATTATAACTTGAATAGATATAAATAATGTTAATGGGCTTTCAAAAATCAGTCATTTAAATCTGTGTGAAGAAACATACTTTTACATTAAGCTTAAAAATGCAGAAATGTCCCTGAAAGCTATGACAGTGTCTCTGTGGAAATCAGTAGCCTTAGTGAGGAATTAGCCTATCTGGTGAGAAGGCTTTGAAGAAACTATTACTCTGAGTGAACTTTCCCTGAACTTCCAACATCCCTCTGATCTGCTCACATCTGAACATTGACATTTTGGTCTCTGAAGAGGATATAAAGAATTTTTTTTGAATTATGATGTTTTCCATCTCTTTTCAATAAATCAGTTGACAAATATTTGTTTCACTAATGGGGTGTAAAACATTTTGTTGGACACCATGGGAATACAAAGTCATAAAAGACTAGATTTCAGGAAAAAATTAATGTAGTGAGAGGAACATGGTGTCTCTAATCTTAAAGATAAATAATGCTAAAAATAAATTAAGCTAGATGATCTATGAAGTTCAAATTGCACTGAGTTCAGAGGAGGGTAAATTTCTCTTGTTGGAGATATTGGGCATAAACAATAAGGAATTGAAGACTAAGAGGAAACTTTTACTATCTTGGTTGTAAGTCATCAACTCTGTAGCAGAAGACTAGCTGGTATTATTTAACTTTATCTTCTAGGAAAATACAAACCTATTATTTGCACTTCCTAGGTCTTATAATCTGTGCCAATAGTAATAATAAATGATAATAATAATCATGATTATTATTATGATTATAATAAAAAATAGTAATAGCAGTGAGAAAAACATTAAGCACTACTGTTGGAGGATTTACTATGTGTTAGACACTATGAAAATGTATGTATAAATTCAGTTGAACCACTAATAAGATTACTATGAAGAGAAAAGGCAATAAGACTTAAAACAGCACTTTGGAGTCAAATAGACCTAGGTTTTACCCATAACTCTTCCATTTATTGCCTATACGATGCTGGGAAAGGTATTTAATCCTCCAATTTCTTTCTGCATGCCTATAAAATAAGAAAAATATTAACATCTACCTCATGGCATAGCACCCACCTAAGTGAGATAATACATGTAAAGTAATTAGCCCAGGGCCAAACCCAATGTGTTTACCTAATATTAGCTATTGATAATTTTAATAACCACATGAGGTTAGGATTATCATTTTCTTAGTAGGTATAAGGACACAAGGAGAGAAAAATTTCTCAAAATATAACTAGTAAGGGAAGAGTAAATTGAGACTACAGGGGGCCAGAGGAGGGTGAAGAACAAAAGAGGCCCCCAATGGACTATGGAGGAGGACTATGGCAGGTTTGTTGTGGTAACATATTTCTGAAGAGGCGTGAGCAAATACTGCTGAATTGTATATAGTGCTATAAACAAATGTTACCTCAATAATTGTAATAAAATAAAATTTCATAGAATTTAAAATTCAGTGTATTTGACTTGTTTTCACAAATACTACATTATTCTGTGTTCACTTTTTTATTCTTTTAATAAACTTATTTTTGTATTGACTATATGCCATGTTCAGGCTGTTGAACTAGAAATGCAATGTAAAAAAGTAAAAGTTCTCTCTGGCCTAATAGAAGGAACAAATGGAAAAAAAAAAGCCAAGTCTTTAACAGTTATTTAATTAAAAAGCTGTGATAAATACTTAGAATGAAGGAAATAGAGCTATAAGTTGATAAAACAAGCTTAGATTGTGAGCTTTAAAAATATTTCCCTGGGAAGGGATTATGTAAAAACTAAAAAAGGAAGATGACACGGGCCAGATAGATAATCCTGGTTTGTAGACAATACTAAGGATCTTGGTGTTTTTTCCTAAAGGCAATTAAAGTAATTGAAGACTTATAAGCAGAAAGTGACCTGTGAAGTGTTTTATTGAGAAATAACTGTCAGGTTTGGGGAGTGGTGGGAGGAGACCTAATTAGTAAGCCAACTAAAAAATAGTAATACTAATTCACATATTCTAAGTTAATATCATAAATATCGTCCAGGAGAACAATGGGAGTTGCTTGCATAAAAGAACATGGTGATGAGTAGAGGTTTAAAATAAATCTGAATGATTCACTTAAGAGATTTTAATGATCACTTAATTATGAGAATAGAGAGAAGAAAGGTAACATAAGAATGAGTCCTGGTTTTTGGCTTTTGCCTCAGGAAAATAATGGTGTTTTGCTCTAAAAGTGGGAGAATATCTAGGAGATTGAAATTCTACTGTAAAAGAAAGATGCTGAGCAGGCAGTTGGATGTATGGTCCAGTGGAGAGTTCTAGTTGGAATTATAAATATGTAAATATGGAAGAGTACAACATATAAATGGTAATTACGACATGGATCTGCTTGCTTAGGGGAAGAGTTAGAAGACAGATGAAACTTGAGAAATGAGGACATTAAATAGCAAGGACTAGAATGAACATAAATGAGTAAAAAGAGAACAGAAATACAATTGGGAAACCAAGAGAAAGAGGTGATATCATAGAAATAAAGGGAAAAGAAGGATAATGTCAGAAAGAATAGAAACGATGAAGTGGTTCACATTGTCAAATGTTGTGGAGATATCGAATAAGATGAAGTCAGATAAATATCCATTGAGTTCATGACATGAGGGTCGATGGTAATATTAGTGAACGAGACAGAAAGCCAATGTAGAGTGGATTGAGAAGGGGTGAGCTAAAAAAAAAAAAGTGGAGCTCTCAATATAAATAATTCTTTCTAAAAGTTAAGTTTGAAGTAAATGAGTACTGTGGTAAACTGGAAGCAAATATGGACTTGAAGTTGACTGTAAAATTTTATGTGTGAGAGATCCAGTCTTTTTTTTTTTTAATTTTTGTATAGAAGAACTGGGGTGTGGAGGTGGTGGTGAGAGGATTCACCAAAGACACAGTGGGGGACAGAACAGGCGCATTGACTGAAATACACTGTTGAGGGGGCAGCTGGGAGACAGGAGAGGTGTGCTGTGCCGTATGTGGTTTAGCTCCCTGAGAAATCCAGTTAGAGAACTGGTTTCATAATAGAAATTAGAAGCAACATTAACAATATAAGTGGCCTCAGAATACTAAGTGAATAAATCCCAAAGCACGGATTAACAACTGTGTTTAAAAGAGAGATAATGTCTCATAATGTAATAGGAAAGAAAGAAATGTCATATGCCAGACAGAGTAGGTTTGTAAGCTCTGTGTTTTGTGGGAACAAACTCTGGTTGTTCCTGATAGATGCTTTCAATTTTCTTTATTCCCCGTTGTTTCCCTGAAAATCAAATTCTGAGGCTTTTTAGGATTTACAGTAAAGTTTTTTTTCTTGTTACCATTCATGCCTATAAATGACTAAATTGTCTGTGGTATTTAAACTATTTTAATGATTGAACAATTTACTTATACAGAGTTAGTTTGAAGCCTTAGGGTAAAGGTTGTATGCTAAAATCAATAATAAAGGCTAGATGTAGGTCTGGTTTAATGGAAAGGATCAATACCTCTAAAAGAGTCTTCGAAGGTGGAATTTTTACATTGGAAAAGAGAAACTTGCTTTTAGTGAGAAAATTGTGATATATATTGTTTTATCTTACTTTCTTAAGCAGTATGCTCTTAGTATTTCTTTTTAGGTTCACATGTCTTTATGAATGCATAGAAAAGTCTATGTTTAAATGTCATACACAGTTTTACTAATCTTTTCTTTATTCTATTTTCTAAAATATCCCAGCTAATACCCCATCCCTGCATATTCACTCTCCTGACCTGTGTCATGGACACAATTACATGTATTCTTCCATATTGTTCTCCATTTTTCTAAATTTACAAGAAAATTATACATGTTAATATAGCTAGAAATTTTTATTTTGATAATTCATTGATGGTGATTTAAATTTTTACTGATTTTTTTTTCTTTTTTTGCTTCCAGTATTGTTACAAAAAGTTTTTTCTACTAATGTTATGCATTAAATTATATGCAAATGTCTGCATAGATGTATGTGTGCATATGTGTATGCACATATGTATACACACAAATGTATAGTGTCTTCTCAGGAAAGATGTATACCATGGGCAAGGAAGACCAATGTGTCTTGTTCAGGTGCGCTCCAGATGTGTGAGCTGGACTTAGTAGATAAGTCAGAGATAGAAAACCAATTTATAGAAGCTGAAGAGGGAGTTAAGAAAACACTAAAATATAGAGCATTTGTGTGGCGAAGGAAAATTCAGGTAAAAGAGGCTTGATTTCCAAAGAATCCACGAGAGTAGCAAGAAGTGAGAAGTCACTGCAGGCCACCAGGCCACGAGTGTGAGACCATCTTATGAGAGTGAGACCTGTCCTGTTCTACTTCTGTCTGCTCTATTTGTGACTCTGGCAGGCTCAGAAACCTTATTTGTCAAATCAGAGGAGAAGTGGAAGAGTGACGTATGGGAGAGAAGAAAAATAGTGCCTGCCCAATTACCTTTATTTGTATCCTACCTTCAGTAATCCCCAGCGGTTGTGAAGGAGGACGTCCATCTTGAATTTAGATTCAGAATGTTGATTCCTACTTGGGATTGGCTTATCTATTACTGAAGTGAGAATGTTTAATGCTTCAAAATGAGTGTGTGAGGTTTTATTACCTATGTTTGAAGGAGAATGCATGAAGTTATCCCACTTTTCAGATAGATGCATGAAAAACCTCTCCCTGAAAGGTACAATTTGAGCAAACAGTAGACAGAAAATTTGTTCAGCATAAAGGTATAGATGTTACCAATCTTTTAAATTTTATTAATTCAAGGAGTTTTAGATATAAATTTTTAGGGCAGTTTAAAACTAGCTACCTTTTTGGAGAATAATGAAAAGTGAGATGATAAAATCCCAGTCTCTAGGGGGAGAGACAGTCTTTAAGTATGTCTACTTCTAAATTCTAATAGCTCTGTTATAATCTTGTATTATGATTTGTCAATTTATATGATGGTTCTTTCCAAACTATTTGTGAGTCACTCAAAGTAGATGTCATATCTCTAGTTTCTTTGAATTCCCACCATCAGGCAAAGTGCCACCCTCACAGAGGGTCAGATGTGCAATTATGCACCACATGATGACATTTTGATAAGCGTTAGATCTTACTCAATATACGAGGGTGAACCAAAAGTTCCTACTGCCTTGTGAGTCATAACTGTAGTAATGATGTAGCACTTTACTCTGAGAGTATAATCATACATCTCATATTTCCCACATATCTTGGTGATGTCCCTTACTCTGGTACCTGATTTACCCTTATGTTGTTTTGTTCATCATGGACCCTAGTCATAATAAATGCATTGTGCGTGTTGTGTTCACATAATGACAATATCACCTCAGGACACATTTCTCAGAACTTATCGTCATTGTTATATAACCCATGACTGTATTGCAATTAGTTGCTGTCTGCTGAAGGAGGAGAGGAAGTAAAGTTTCCAGGTAAATGGAATACGTAATAAGATCCCTATGAATTCAGAAGAAGAGAGGTTGCGTCTGCAGGACAGTGGACAATCCTATGGAAATAATGAGGCTAGGATGTGAGTTTGGCCTTGGGAGACTTGCTTCAGAAGATTTTTCAGGAAGAACATATACTTTGCAAGGAGGTATGACTACATGTTTCATATTCAGGAAATAAAGATTAGCTGTCTTTAGTGGGAGCTCAACAAGACAACTCCAGGGAGTATGACTGAGGAAGAAAGATAGGGAACACATCACAATAGATTTTAGTGATAGAATGCTTAAAATGTTTGACATTTATATTTAAGTTTTGAAGGTATCTGAGAAAAGGGACAAACAAGATTTAAAGAACATGTCCTGTTAAGTTCTTAACCGGAAGAAGGAATAGGACAAAGGGTTAGAGAAAGGTGGAATAATGGCTATTAAACTTTCTTAGAAGGTTTCAAGAATTCTAGAAGTGGGTAAAGATTTGGATAGAACAGTGAAGTGAAAGTGCAGGAATTCACGTGCGAGACTCTAGAACAAAAAAAGATAAGACCAATAAGATAGCAGAAAGAAGAAGGAAGAAAGCTTGGGAAGTGATTTGGAGCTGGGGAAAACAATGGACCTCATTCACAGAAATATCAAAGTCCAAAAATGGGACTTAAAGGTCCACCTGTTGCATTTAGTTAAATAAAAACATGAATCAAATGTATAAACTTGGAGAACCCTCAGTGTGCCTGGAGATCACAGATAGGAGAGAGGGTAAAGAGAAATGAATTCAAGTTGTATAAGACAATAGGATTTATTTTATTTCTACAAAGAAATCCTGGGAATGACCAAGTGGTGGTGGAAAATTTGGGGGAAGGTAATAATTCCAAAATGCATAGGTGTAGGCTCAAATAGGGGACCGACATAAATTATCTCCAATAGGGGCCTCCCTGGTGGTGCAACAGGTTAAGCGTTGAAGCTATCCAGAGCCACTGCAGCACAGGTTTTGATCCCTGGCCAGATTCCCACATGGTGCAGTAGACCTCTCCTGCCTCACCTGCTGCTCCCCTTAGAAGTGTACTTCAGTTGATCTGCTGTTCTGCTCCCCACTCTGTCTCTGGTGAATTCTCTCACCACTCCATACCTCTAGCCTACACCCCAGCTTGTATGCATAAATAAATAAATCTTTAAAAAAATAAATTATCTCCAAAAGGTATGCTCAAAAGCAAATGAAGCTTAAAGCAATGTTACTGTAACTTGAATGTACATATGAATCAGTGAAAGACCTTGTAAAAAGGCAGTTCTGATTCAGTGTCTTGGGGGGACTGAGATTGTGCATTTTTTAAATATTTATTTATTTATCCATACAAGAACTGGGGTGCAGCCCAGAGGTGGGGTGGTGAGAAGATTCATCAGAGACAAAGCAGGGAGCAAAACAGGCGAATGGACTGAAGTACACTACTGAAGAGAGCAGTGGGCGAGGCAGGAGAGGTCTGCTGCACCATATGGGAATCTCCCTGGACTGGGGATCGAATTCTTTGTGCTTCAGTGGCTGTGGATAGCTTCATAGGCTAAGACTTAACCTGTTGCTCCACCAGAGAGGCCCAAGATTGTGCATTTCTAATAAATCCCCACACTGTGTGATGCCAATACTGCTATTCCATACAAGAGACAAATTCTAGTAGCAAGGGTTTAGTAATGTCGAATTCACCAAGCATTCATCCTCCATTTCCCAGTTCTTATTTTTATTTTCCTGGAGTCAGAAGTGACAGAATTTCAAAACAGACTGTGCCTCTAGCAAGTGTCATTGAGTAGTTACTTAACCTCCTCGAGGCTTACTTTCATTATTTGAATAGCTTTTTGTGAGCTGTAGTATTTGCTATTTCTGTCCAGCAAATATTTCTAGTTTTCTCCTTATGTTCATGGCTGCTCTTTTGAAGTTAGGTGTGGTTGTATATCTGCTTTGGCCAATAAAATATAAGCAGAAATGTTTTACTTTACCTATGTGATTTGCTCCTTTCTCTTTCTGCCTTGGTTACCGGCAGGGTTCAAGTAGCTGCTTCATCATGAGGACCACACAGAGCAGAAACCCCAGCAAATCCTTAGTGGAAATGTAACATCAGGATAAACCTTTACTGTTTTAAGTCGTTGAGATTGTGGCAGTGATTTTTATATTGCTAAAACTGGCTTACCCTGAATAATACAGGCATGCAATGTAAAAGATCATATATTTGGTTATTATTCAGGTGTTCAGATAGATTTCCCTTTCTTTTCTCTTCCTAAACATTATAATTTATTTGTCATTTCTCTGCATCTATATTATGAGAGATAATGTAATTTAAGAAATGGTGAAAACTATATCATTTGTAGAAAAATATTCTTTAGTTCTTACAAAGTTTGTTTATTCAGAAATTCAAATTATGCAGATAAATGAAGCTTGGGATCTGTCCAGAACCTTCTTTCTTCCCATTATTATGATTAATTTCAAGTCAACTGGAACTTTCCCACTGAATTCTAATCTGTTGGGTGATATTAAACACTATTACTGATTGGGAAATACAACAAAGATAAAGTGGGCCCACAAAATTATACCTAGTCACACCGATGGCTATTTTCTATTTGTATATTAAATTTTATTTCTGTATTGTTTGCTAGAAGAATGACAATTTTATTATTCCTCCTGGCACCAATATGAATATGGCAGCAATGTGGCAAATACTCTTTTTTCTGTTTTTGAGCTTTTAGTTCTTATAATATTTCATCTACGTTAAGTGTTAACCAGCATTTCTCTGACCTTTCTGCTGGGTTATAATTTAAGTGTCTGGTATTTCTTTTTCCCCTTTACCTTTCTTCCGACCCTGTAATCCATGTGACAGAACAAGAATCACCAGCTAATCAAAATACAGACAATTTACAAGTAATGTTTAAATCAGTCTTTCTTTGAACTTCCCTTATAATTATTCTCTATTATTTCTCCAGTTCTTTTCTTTTCCCATTTACATCCTAATTCTATCTTGCAAGAGCAGAATTTTTTCTTTATCTCTCATTGTATTTATGTTGTTTTTAAAAATGTAACACTCAGACCTTAAAAAAAATACTAGCAGGAGAATTTCTGGTTTTCCTGAGTCCTATTTTTATATATGTGATCTGCCATAATACCTGATAAGTATTTATTCATTCATTCATTCACTCACTCACTCACTCACTCACTCACTCACTCACTCATTCACTCATTCATTGAGTAATTCATCCAATACAAAGCTGGTTGATCTTATGTAAGATATTTAAACTTTGCATCAGTTTCTGTATCTGTATAATGGGGATAAAAACAGTATCCATACCATAGGGGATCGTGAGGATTAAGTGAGCTAAACTTGTAAAATCCCACTCTGCATAGAGCATATATTTTAGTAGGTAGAGACGTAATAACAAATAAATGTTCAGGAAAGTAATGTTATGGGAGAATATTGAACCAAGAAAGGGGAGGTACAGAGTAACCCCAAGGACGGTTGCTACTTTAAATAGGATGTACTTGAAGTCTTATTGATAAAGTGGTATTGAAGTAGCAAACTGACTGAGACAGGGCAGAAGTTATGGTATATCTTGGTAAGAATTTTCAGGCTGAGGAACTAGCACATATAAATGGCCACACTTCCAATAGGGATTCGCAGTGATGAAGAATTTTCCAATTTCTTATGTCTTCCAAGGTTATTCTGGAAATCATTGAGGAGTGGTTTATGGAAGAGGAAAGAGGAGGACAGTTGCATGGACTATTGTTCTTTCCATTGATCAGTAGAGTCACATGGGGTTCCCTATGTGGATGGGGTCCTGGGATAGATAATTTAGCTTGGGAGTCAGGGAGAAAGAAGTAGAGGTATGGTGAATAGAGGAATAGATTCTAGATTGCCATAAAGTATACTGTACTTAAATTTTTTTATTTTGCTGTCCATGAGCACTAAACTCTAATCAATAACATTCTTATGGAAGAGTATTTTTATAGCTAATCATTAAACACATCACTTTGACAAGGAGTACTTCTTCCGGTTGCTTGTTATCAAGCAACCATGACATGATATCATGTCAGTCAAATCTCATTGGACTTGGGGTGCTGTTCACATGACTGTTGCAACCGTACATTAGTGACAAAAGGAAGCATCTTGCAGTTACTCCTTTGTCTCCCAGGGCTGGCAAGCAGAGAATCCAAATTTCCTTTTTTACTAAGACCACTCTACTCAAAAGGGCTAATTCTTCATAATAAATTAAACTGCTATGTTAGAGTGCATGGATGATGAATAATGTAAAATCACAAGTCTTCACTGAATGTGGGGAATGTGTATATATGTGTATGTATACATTTTTATATATGTGTATATATAATATATAGCAAGTAATATGCACTATGTAATATATAATGTAATATGTATGGATATATATGTGTATATATATATATATATATATATATCAGATTTGATTCACATAATGGAAAAGAAGAATAATGATTCTTATTTTAAGTAAGCCAGAGCTAATTTGTTCACTGGTAAATCGTAATTAGGTAAAAACCAAAATATTTGGCATTATATCTTTTTCAATTATAATGCTCTTTGGTGATTGATATAAAAACTGAGATTTCATTAAATAGGTCATACCCAAGTCTCTCTCTCTCTCTCTCATGTCTAGTGGCTATATTGACCTCCATATATACTTTCCCTACCTTCTTGAATGTTTAGTAATGTTTAGAGGAAAGAGAATATTAAGAGCACAGGTTCTAGATCCAGACTGCCGGGGTTTGAGTCATGATTCCATCATATAAAAGCTTATTGATCTTGTGTAAAATACTTAACCTTTGCATCAGTTTCTGTATCTGTATAATGGGGATAAAACAGTATCCATACCATAGGACAATCATGAGGATTAAGTGAGCTAAACTTGTAATGACAGCTTTAATGACAGCTGTTGCATAGAAAGCTTTATGTATTAGTTGTTACTGTTAATGCTATTTCCGTCAAACTCTATAATGAACTGCAGGCTCTTTGTATTAGTTAGGGTTCTCCAAAGAAATCTAACTAGTAGTATGAAGATTTGTTATGAAGAATTGACTCATGTGACTTTGGAGGCTTTGAAGTCCCGTGATCTGTCTTCTGAAGTTTGGAAAATCAGGGAAAGCTGCTGGTTCAATCGAACTGAGAACCAGGAAGTCTACGGTTTAAATCACAGCATCCCTATGGTCAAATGAAAAGGCTCTTAAGAGTGTAGACTGATTCATATCTAACATCTTTTCCTAGAAACTGAACAAATAAAACAGTTTTCCAAGTGGATCTAAAGAAACAAAAACAAAGACAAAAACATTCTAAGCATTTGACAGGAAATGCAATGTTCCAATTCAACTAGGCAGGCGAGATGCAAAAAAGGGTGAATACTTCTTTCCTCTGATTTTTGTTTCACTCAGGCCTTCACTGTACTGACTCACATTTTTTGAAACTGCAAATGTCTTTCAATTTTCCATCCTTCATATTGTCAGTGAAAGTATAATTGGAGCAATTTAATGGGGGAGAAAATGATGTTATCTTGCATAGTTGACCGTTCACACACTTCCCCAGAAATCCACTCCCATTTATATATCTAAGAGAACTTCTTGGCGCTATAAACAAATACATATAGACCATCATATAAATACTATTCATAAGAACAAATCCCAGAAATCATTTAAATGTCAAAGGAATAATGGATGAATACATTGCAGTATAAATGAAATAAAATAGAAAAGGATGGTACATTTTATCAGTAATGGTCTCTAATTTTGTTTACTCCTCTCTATATTCAGTCCTGGAGTAGTATGTGCACATGCTGACTCGGCTTAGCCATGTGCTTTGCCCAATGATATGATAGCAAATATGATATGAGCAGGAACTTAAGAAGTGCCTCTTCACTAGAGCGTGTTGCTAAAGGAGACCTTGCTACTGCCACTGTGCATAAACCAGGCCAAGTTGCTATAGACACATGTTCCAGTTAATTCCATTACTCTTACCTGACAGTCGCCACTTATCTTCAGGACACATAAGGAAAAACAAATTACAAGTACAAGTATGAATTGGGTTCCCCTAGAGGCACGGGGGTTAAGTTTCAGTGCTGTCAAGCTATCACCAGCCTCTGTGGCCTGAATTCCATACCTGACCAGGGATCTAACCCACATATGGTACAGCAGACCTCTCCCGTCTCCCTGCTGCTCCCCTCAGCAGTGCATTGCAGTAGATCTGCTCCCCACACTGTCTCTGGTGAATCCTCTCATCCCCCACACATCTGGCCTACACCCCAGTTTTTATATGCATAAATAAATAAAATAAATCCTTAAAAATATGAACTGATTATAGTATGTGTACAAGAGCACAAGCACTGTCCATTTGAGCTCAGTTTAAGTGTGGGGCTGCAGAATTAGGTGAGCTAATATTTGATTGCTCTTTTAAGCTGATAAATTTTGGAATGCTTTACTATATAGCAAAAACCAACTGGCATGAGCAATAAAAAGAAATGAGTTATAGTTCTGGACAACAATGTGAGTGAATTGTAATATTCATTTTTTTTTAAAAAAGCAAGTAAAGAATCCTACATAAGGTTTCAAAATCTGTTTATAAAGATTAATAAGAAAATGTATATAATTGTCTAATTGCTTATATATACCACTAATAAGCAAAAGTGAAACTATAATTTCAGAACATAGAAACAACCACCTTTAATCTTTGCATTCCCTAATAACATTTTTTTTCTATGCATACAGACAGATGTAAAGAAAAACATAACGGATAATATGGACACATTTTCATACGTTGTTTTTCTTATTTAACGTGTCATTTGGTTCTCCAAAATCAATTTGAAACTGTTAATTATGTCAGAAAATATAATGTATTTAATAATCACTTTAGAGTTTTTGATGTTTCACTTATATTTTTTGTTATTAGGAATAGGAAAGAACTTCATGTAGAGTTTTATTTATCTTCAGGACACTGGCCTCATAGAATAACTTCTTAAAAGTGGCTATCTTCAAAAGACTATAAATATATTTAAAAGTTCTAATTGCACTCCAGACTTGCCAGAAATCTACATTCTACTAGAATGTATGAAGTAACTTTCCTTGTTGAGCATTTGCAAATATTTGTTATTATTAATTTTTGACAATGTGATAAGTAAAGTTGAAATCACACTATTATCTTGTTAACTTACCAGCTGAACTTGCAATTTTATTCATTAGTCATTCATATTTTCTCATCCCTGAATCATCTTTTTATGTATTTTAGTCTAGATACTTTCTTTCTCTTCACAGTTTATAATACAGTTGATTGGGTTCCACCTTTCTTAATTATAATCATAATCTAGATCTGACAGTGGGAGATTATACAGCTATCACCTTGATTGTACTTCAGAGTTTCTCTAGTTCTCAACCGCACATTTAAAAATTATATTTTACTACTGATTAACCTCTTGTTTTATGAGTATCTGATAATTCATGTGTTTGTATAGGAGATTCTATACTTTAGAAACCTAAGGTCAACTTGAGATGACTCAGTTCGACTTGGTTTTTAAAAATTATCTAAGGCGTAATTATTTTCAGAATCAGTATTTTTTATATATATATTTGTTATATATATAGTATATATATACATTGTATATATGTATATAGGCACATACATGTATATGTACATATATATGCATACATGTATGTATATATTGTTACATATATGATGGTATATACAATGGTTATGAATATATATTCATATATATTCACACATATATTCACACACACACACACACACACACACATAAATGGTTATGAATGGTTATGTCCTGCACAATTATGCAAGTATGAAAGGCAATTTTTGAAGATAAGATTTTGGAAAGAAAGTTATATAGTTTTTTTCCTACATAAATTCTATCACTTGACCTAAGTGTTTGTGGCTTGTGAAATCAATCCAGAGTAATCACTGAATATATGTCATTTAAAGCTCTAAGTGAATTCTATTCAAAGCGAATAAATTGTGATTTTTAAGATGGCAGGTTAATCACAAAATCAAGCTAAAATTATATCTTCATAAGTTATATTGATAGCAAAACTTGAATACAATCTGTTATTAGTTTTGCAAGTTAAAAAAAAATTGACAAGTATGAGGCAGCAATCCCATTTTGCCTCCCACCAAGACTGTTAAATGTTGTAATTGTTTGCAAAGAAGGTAGTTTTTCATGAGAGGGTTACAAGAAATCAAATATATATCTAGTCAGATGTGAAAGATGTGTTAAAGAAGGAACTAATAAAAAATGGAAATAATACCAAAAGTTGAGAATTTAAAGAATTCTTATTTTGAGGTTACTAATCTATAAAAACACAGAGTGCAATAAGACCAATATTTTTAGTAAACTATTAGCTGAGTGCCATGTAGCAAGAATGTTCCATTGAGTTTATTTTGAAATCTAACTTTCAAAATCACTTTAGTTTTCTCTTTCCAGTAAAACTTTTTGGAAGTGTTCATATTTTTCTCGGTTAACATTGTACAGGTACAGTGAACATGAGGAGATATATGTACAAGTGTTCAGTTTAAGGGCCTCAAGCTCTTTACCCAGCAAGCCATTCATTAGGTTCGGGATGTCATAACAAACACACCTGAAAGAGAACATTTTTCAAAATATGTATATTTTTCTTGCAAAGCTGAGTTTAAACCTGTAGGCAACTGAGTGCATGAAAACAAAAATATTCTCATTTTTAGAAAGGCCATCAAATTAATGCTAGAAGACTTGCCTTCCCTACCCCCCTCTCCCTATAGATAGTCATGTTCCAAGATGTTGTCCCTAAAGGTTTTATTTAGGAAAATATTTTGACTTCCTAGACTTCGATTATGTCATTATTGCAAGTACTGATATGTAGAAATAGTATTAAAATGGATGTAGCTAATCAGGAAATAGACTCTACACATTAGAATAGTTCCTAAAGATATTAAAGATATTAACTTGACATGTGAAAAACTGTTATAAGAATCCCACACAGAAGCATAATTAAATACAATTTAGATTTGTCCTGAATCTGCCTATCAAAACTGTTTGTTTGAAAATCAGGTCTTTTATATCTCTCTGAATATGCAGCAAGTTCTTTTCAATCAGTAATACAATAGATGATTATTGTACTACTCTCAAAAACCTTTAGCATTCATTAGAATTTCATTACAGAGTTAAAGAGGAAATGGAGAAAAGGAATTGCCTTCTGTCAAAAGAACTTACTGTACAGTTTGCTTCTAAAAACTGATTGATACAGAGAGAAGGGGGGAAGATAATGTGATTTTCTAATGATAACCAAACAATATTGTGGACAACCTCATCATTAGTATCTTTCATTAGATTGTCATTATTCAATACTAAGAATACTTTGTATTTCCATTGTACTCATATCCTCAGAGAGTTTGACATTCTTCATTCCAAGAGTCCCTCTGCCTTTTAGTGAGGACACCACTTGTTGGGAATAAGCATGTGCATTACAGTAAATAGTCACAGATAAATATTTGCTTAAACACACACACACGTTTTCTCTCTGAAAGCATGTGCTGCTTTGAGACAGCTGTTTGATAATTGTCAGTTTGATCTGGGAGGTGAGTGTGGAAATCACTATCAGTCATCATTTGCCATTCTGAAAGATTTACAATTTGTGTTATTGTCATTCCTGGCAGTCTTACTTATGAATCTATGGATATTATTTGGATATCAAATTGAGTTGACTCAAAAGAAATGCTTTGCAAAATATAATCTGTGATTTTTTTCTAGTGTGTTTGGAGTAACAGCCTAAAACAGTAGACCCTAAAGTGAGGTGTTCTTAAGAATTATGGGGAGATATTCAAAAGGACAGATGTTAATATGAGATCTAGTTAGTCACTTTTCCCCAAATAATTACGCATTCCTGTCCAGTGGGGGGAACACATATCCTTGACTTGAGTTTTGCAATGGATGTAAGTAGCAACGAGCAGGTTAATGAACCCAAGCAAATCTTTGCAACCTTTTCTCTTTTCCTTTACTATGAGACAAACTTGGTCCAAATAGGGCTATTCTTTCTGCCTGTGACTGGACATCACGGGTGGAGAAAACCTATCTCCATAGGGCCTTACCTGAATTTCTGAACAATTTTATGTTACTAAGTTTAAGAGTGGCTTGTCATTCAGAAATAGACTGCAGAATTCTAATTTGCTTATGTGTAGCACTGAGCATATATTTTCAATTTGAAACATATTTTGTTTGTTTTGAAAATATTTTAAAATAGTCAAATAACCATGAATACAGCAAAAAATATTTGAATACGATCCCCAGTCAGTTAAGACTACAATACAGAGTTCAAGGTGTTATTTTTAAAAGCAAAAAAATTTATAAAAATAAATGCAAGATAAAAAGCAGTCTCAATAGAACATAAAACAATAGCTCTACAAATGAGAACGTAATGGTAATTATAACTTTACACCTACCAAGGTTATTCATTGTCTTTATCCTGACATTATATTTTACCAAAAATCTGTTTTTTCAACAATTTGAGCTTAATAATCTCCCTCCAATCTAGACAGAATTTATACCAAATAAATGGTATAAATTTGTATTGTAAGTTTTTAACTAAGCCAAAATCTTGAACTGTTAAAGTGAAATAAAAGTTTCAGGAGATATAGTTATGAGAGAAAATTCATAATAGAATTTCATGTTCAGAATGGTGAATCTTGTAAATTAATACAATAAAATATGTTTAATTTTGTGGGTTGTTTGCTGTGTGTGTGTGTGTGTGTGAGAGAGAGAGAGAGAGAGAGAGAGAGAGAGAAAGAGAAAGAGAGAGAAAGAGAGATCTGTAAGTGATGACTCTAATACTTATTCTGTACCTTATCAAATGCCAACAAGCAACATGTGGTCATGTGATGTTTCTATCATTCATCATTTCATAGCTATATTAATATTTATTCTGAACATTAGGTCAGACTTTGCATACCAGCTAGGCTGAATACCACTTCTAGAAGGTGGTGCATTTGTATTAGTTGGACATTTTCTTGAGGGGGACAGAAATATGTTAAAATATTAGTTTCTTGGTAGATATTTAACTTTTTTTTTTTTTAAGATTTATTTATGCATATAAGACCTGGAGTGTAGGCCAGAGGTGTGGGGTGGTGAGAAGATTCACCAGAGACAGAGTGGGGAGCAGAACAGGTGGATTTACTGAAGTACACTGCTGAGGGGAGTAGCGGGTGAGGCAGGAGAGGTCTGCTATGCCATGTGGGAAGCTCCCTGGCCAGGGATCGAACTAGTGCTACAGTGGTGACTTCATAGTACTGGGACTTAACCCATTGCACCACCAGGGAGGCCCAATATTTAACTTTTAAAAAGTCTAGCTTTTGTCTTTGTGCTAAGTGTCTGGAACAATCCACAGTGAAAACACAAATAGCACCCTAAAATATTAGAATAACTACTTTATAATGTCCTAATTAACAGTGAATTACACAAACTATTATGAAATTTATATTGATTTTACTTGAACTAGGGCATTATATTCTATATTTTTAGATTATGAAACCCTCAAATACTACAAATGGTAGTTGAGGGAAAGAGGTCATTTCCAAAGCAACAAATTTGTTCTTAATCATGTCTATAAGAAAATCTTCATAAAACATGTTCTATATTCTTAGTTACAAGTTTGGTCTTTTACCAAAATATAACTGAAATTTTGAATCATTTTGTAAACCATAGTGTCTATAACTTAAATTCTGCAGATACAAGTATGTTTCAGAAAACGGTAGATATAGTTATTACTACTGAAATAAAATCCTAATAACCTATGTTATTTATGACACAAGCTTAGTAATGCTTTTAAACTTTGCAATTTTTTCCAAATTGTGTGAAAATAAAGTTTCATAAATGAAGCTTTTTAACCAGTATGACTTAAACATGCTTGTAACTTAAAATCTATTTTAAGAAAAATAAAATGATACAGCTAAAGTCCTTATGAAAATAAACTTATATATTTGATAATATTGAAAGGCTGAGTGACTCTATCATTTCATTTTGATATTAATGTTTTGAAGAAATATAATTTCTAGAAGAAATTTGAAAAATAAGGTGTCAAATATCATCCATAATTACATTATGTGATTCTGATATATTCCCATTTATGAATATATCAGGAATATCTAGGAATTCCCATTCATCCTACATCTAGTGTACTATTTACAGAACTCCTTTAGTTTGAATTATGTAATATGTTTAACTTGTTGGTTTGCTTTTTCATTCCTGTGAGCATTATATTTTATCTTTTTTCTATGTGCCTTGAGTCTTTATAGCCATCATTTTCAAAACTGCGTTTGAGGTTAGATTTTGGTTTCTTATGACTCCCCTAGGAAGCCAGCCAATGCAAAAGGATCATTAAAAAAAGTGAACCAAAGTGCTGATTCTTGCAATGAGCTAGTCAATACCAATTGCAAAACACTTGATCAAAACAGGAAGAATAAGTATTTATTGAACTGGAATCTTCTCTTACCTTTAATTCTTTATTAGTCAAGTTTCAAAAAGAAAAATGGAGCATGCCCTATATTTAAATAGGTGAAATTTTAGTTCACCTAATATTTTAGTTCCAAAATGTTACAAGACCTTAAATCCAAACAGTGAACAAGTAGCAAGTCAATTGAGAAATTGTTAGTATTTGGAAACTACCATTAATTTTTCAAGATAGAGAAACAAAAGGGATTCCTAAAATTTATTAGTTAGAGAACTGCTTACTTGAGTTGGACTCCAGGAAGACTACACAACACCGTTTAGCGAATCCCCAGAAGTAGAGAGCTCCAGAGGACACATCTTGACTGCTTCCTTTTCTCCACTCAATTGTCCCTGGGGACACCACATTTTAATGTATTCAGAACACAGTTTTGATGGGATAGGTATTGTTTTTACCTGAAAGTATTAAAGTTCAGAGTCCCTAGTAGTCATGTCTTTATTGGGCTTCTACAGTTGTCCATTGAATTTTGCTAGTGACTTTGAAGTACTTAGTTTTCCTGATGCATACCTTGAGTTTCAGACATTAATCTTCTTTCTCATCTCTTTGTGTAGTAGCAGGATCCTTATTTCTCCTTGGTAATAGAATAATGTACAGGATTAATTGCCCTAGCCTTACAACACAATAGTACCTTTTTCTCTTAGCCTGTGGTCTATAAGAAGACTAGTTCAAAAAGGTAGCCCCAATTTCCAATTCAATGGAAACATTGTTTTAACCCCTGGTTATCCTTCCTTCCCTGAGAATTTAGATCTGTGACCCAGCAGGTCTCATATTTGGACGGCTAAAAATCTAGAACCCCTCAAGTGGGTCAATAGGTACAGTTATAGAAGAAGTCACTCCTACTTTTAGCCCTTGGTTCTAGCACATTTTTGCTCTGTCTATGAGAGAAACTGCCCCATACATTTATTGGTGAGTAAAAATCTATATTGTATGTAATAGGACAGCACTCCAACTTTGCAGTGTTTTCTCTTAGCTGGTACTGTAACAGTTTATAGAAATTTATTGCATTATTTGATCAGGTCAACTAT
Organism: Scalopus aquaticus; assembly: GCA_004024925.1. Lineage (NCBI taxonomy): Eukaryota > Metazoa > Chordata > Mammalia > Eulipotyphla > Talpidae > Scalopus > Scalopus aquaticus. Next base: position 85,341 of record PVIJ01002837.1, on the reverse strand, counting down.
CTCTGGGCAATAAGATAGTTAGTAAGATCAGTAAATTCCATGGACTTCAGCTTTTTGCCACATTTCTTAACAGAGGCAATATTTGTGCACTACACCAGGATGATAAATAAAGTATTCTCCAAGTCCATGAGTGATGATACTGGCAAAAAATATGGAAGACAGTGAAGGCAAATCTATACCCAATAAAACTGTTTTTCTAAGAAGAACATATCACTCTTTCCTTCCTCACCCCCCACCCCAGGAATCAGTTCCACAGTTAGCAAGCTGCCATTAGATAGTTAACTGATCCTCCTGGGAAATAATGCCATTGTGGGGGTTGGGGAGCACAGTTATTGACCTGCTTTTCGCCTGCTGAGCACTCAACAGTGGTAGAAGATAAATCAGCTTAAGTGAGCACTGCATGCTTTTGGGTCCTTTCATTGTATCTCTTCTGCTACACTACAGTTTTGTATATGGCTGATTGAGCAACCACCAGGGTGACTAGGGAATGAGGCTGCCTGATGGATGTTGCTTATTGAGAGCCTATTCAGCAGTGGATATTATTTAGTGATCAAATGTCCATGAATGAGTATAACTCAATCCCTGACTATTTTTCTTTGCAGGCAAAAATTACATCCAGATTTGTTGCTCAACACCTGTTTATGTACAGTGAGGTAGGGGGTCCCATTCACTGTTGTCTTTCTGGATCATCCCTGAGTTGTACTATGTGTTAGAGCATACTGCTCTAAGCTGGTACCAGCTTATATTGCAAAGACATATGTTGACTGAATCATATTTTTTGTTTCATTGAGATAAAAAAAGAGTCATGGAACTCTTACAGAAAGGTGACAGTAATGCAGTGGGAGTACATATCACAGGAATCTGAACTAGCTACTCACAACAACTAAGAGTGCCTTTCAGACCTGCACAGGCATATATACTGTTTCTTCCCCCATATACTATTTCTATTTCGCTGAAGTATGATTACACAGGTACAAACATATGGGTCAATGAATCAGAAAACTTCCAGTTCAAATATGGGTGAAACAGGTTTCATGTTGGTTGTTGTTCTATGAGCAAATGTTAAGTCTTTACAAGGGTCCAGTACCAATCCAGGGGCTATTTCTCAAAAGAAACATGCAATCATGAACTATTATGAATTGGACTTCTAGAAACATTCTCTTATAAGCCCTTTGGTAAATGCATTTTTACTGAGCACATTCTAGTACAAGAATGTTACAATATGCATTTATTCAGTTTTGTCTTTCTACTGTCTAAAGACTCCAAAACTTTGACAAATGTCTGTTTTCATGTTAAATTTCTCTTTACTATTAATAGTTTGTCAAGTTGTACTTTGGTTCCAAAGGTGGCAAGAACAATTCTTTTCATTCTATGCGTTGCCTACAATATGGCTTTACTACCTTCCCCTCCAACAGTGGGTAGTTATGTACCATCCTGTTGAATGTGGGCAGGTTTGTGATAACTTCAAAATAGAGAATGACATAAATGGCACCATGTGATTTCTGAAACTTGGGCCATAGTAGTCAATGGAGATTTTGCCTATAATATGCTGGACCCTTTGGCTTTTAATCTTGAGCTGTCAAGTAGGATGTCCACTGACTCTGAGGCTACCATGCTGTGAGAAAATCCAGGTCTTGTGGCGAGGTTACACGAAGGAGCTAGTAGAAAGCACCAGCTGACCTCCTAGGCAAGAGCCAGACATGTTAACAGAGACCTCCAGATGAATACAGACCCCAACTGATGAGCACTGGCTAGCTATGCAGTCTTCCCAATAAGGTCCCAAATCTTGAGGAGTTTTATGCCTTTAAGTTTAGTCATGAATTTGTTACACAGCAATAGTAACTGAAATTAGTTTAATTTTAAATTGATTCATTTATATTTTAATTCTCCACACGAGAGAGCTATATTTTTTATTGAAACATTGTTCTATAGTAAAATTGAGATTTTTAACTCCTCCCTTCAGGTATATCCCATCCTATAAAATTATTTTTGTCTTTTCTTTACTGTTCCAGCAATCATTTATCTGTTTATATGTAAATAGCATACTGTAACTTATTTACTCTTTATTAAAAATTTTAAGCTAAAAAGATTTCACACTTCATTATTTATTCATTCTTAGTTATTTTTCAGTAGCTGTGTTAGTTCATTCTTCCAAGTGAATAGGATATCTTATTTTTGACCAAACAATTAATTTTAGTTTCTAGTCAGAATAGTTTGTTTACTTTAATAAAGCATTGGACTCATGATGTTGAGCTTAAAAATAATTACTGAATAAGTAATGAATCTAAGAATAATGTGGTATATTAGTCTAGCGAGTGTAATATATGCCTATTTTTTGATTGTACAGAACTGAAGAATTACCAGCAGTTAGGTGACCTCTCCAACTATAAAAATCTTAAATTGAAAGAGAGTGAATTCCCCTCTCACATAAAACATTTGTGATCTCATATTTACATTTCAAAACTATAAAAACAAACAAAAAACAAACCTGTAAAATGGGAATAAGATCCTTCTGTGCTGGCCAGTGGTTGGAAGAGCCTCAATCTTGGCCTTGCCTTCCACTGTCGATCACTCTAATGATTCATTTCACCCTTGTGACTTTCAAAATTTCATGAAAGTTCTTTCTGAGAGCAATAGTAGGCAGTTAACCCAGAGACTGAAAGCTTTGTTTCAAAGGCAGTGTTTTACTTTTAGTTTTCATCTTTACAATGATGCAAAAATGCATATACTTATTCTTTTAATTGTTTGATGATCTGGTTATCACAGTCAAGTATCAAATTTATATTTCCTTTAATTTTTAGAATATGTAACTTAATCTTTGTAATTGAAAGTAGTAATTCACATGGGGTTTGAAGGAGAAGAACCTTTATAATGATCCATGAATTCTTTGCTCCTATGAAAGCAGTCCATTTGTTTCATGGAAATCATGATTTTTCAGTTCAATGTCCATTTACAGTTAGGGAGGAAGCATAAAGGTCAACGAGGAATGGTTAATGAGCAGAAAAGCTGCAAACTAAGGGAATTTAGGAAGTATGAAATTGTACGTTTTCATCCTGGGAAAATTTATATTATTAATTTTATATATATATATATATATATATATATATATATGAGAATGGGAATAAGATTATATTTGTGTGTGTGTGTGTGTGTGTGTGTGTGTGTGTATAAAATTAAAGATAGGCAAAAACCTCAAATTTCCCAATACATGAAATGTGACATTCTCTCAAGTAGACTTTTGCATATCACATTTTTTAGGTATAAAAAACATATTTCACAGAAATCAGCCAAGACAGTACAATGTTGGATGATAGAGAGCTTTTGAATATATAAAGTTCAGCATTTCCCCAATTGGGTTTAAACAGGCTTCCCTTAGGAACAGTTTCTGCCATACAGTATTTATTATCTTGAATAATGTGGCAGAAAGAAATGGAACAAAGGAAAGGATTTTTACTAAATAAAAGCAGCCATCAACTCTCAAAAGATAAACTATACATATTTTAAGAAGAATGGAGTTCATGAAAACGTCCTGGTTTCTTAATGACAATTTGGAGAAGTGTTTTTTTTTGTTTTTTTTTTTTTGTGCACTGTGTAAAGCAAGCACACACCTTCAGTTTTACAGCGCAAATATCCACAGTTAGATGTCAAAAATTGTCAGAATCTACAAAATGGTCTTACTTTTGTTAGTTCTGCCCAAACAAGCAGGGAGGCCAAAATCCCCAAGCACAGGTTCTCAGTACAGACAGGAACAGTAAATAAGAGTGGCTTTTAGAGAAACCAAGGCAGAGATGAAAGCTCTGTGAGCCTCTCCAGGGACCTACAGGAGCTATCAGGATTCACCGTGCTTTTATGAAGCAGGAAGCCTGAATCACAGCTTTGCAGCTTCCAGGAAAATCAGCTTCTGGCTTTTTTCTTGGGAGGAGGTATTGGTTTTACCCTAATTCTCAAATCTGTAAGTGGCCACAGATTACTATTCTGTAGAGTAGAAGCATGTAATAGAAACTTTTTTTTTTTTTTAAGGAAACTTAAGTAGAGAAGGAAAAATCCTGTTACAAGGTGTATCCCTGTCTCCAAGCCATATTTTTGTTTGTTATTGGAAATTATGGTCTCTTTTCTGACCCCAAATAAATTTATGAGATTTTTTTTTTCGTGAGGAAGACTTGAAAGTTTGTAGGTAAAGTGGAGAAAGAAAGATAGATATAAAATAAAATTAATGAAATGAGTATCAATAAATTTAAATTCCTGTCTCCAGCTCTCCTGTTTGTCTAAAATTTCAAATACCCCTTTTTAATGGTCTCATGGCATCCTTAAGGTACCAAAGTCTCTTGACTTTAAGACAACTATTTTTTATGTCAAAAATAAAAATGAAGGATTACCACAGAGTTCTATTAGGTGACCTTTAAGGTTCTTCCCAAATATAAAATCCTAAATTGAGATGTAGTGAATTTCCCTTACATAATATGAAATTACATTATCCGTTGGCAAAATCACACGGTTTACAGTTGTACAAGGCATCAGGAGAACTGTGACTTTGTGATCTACTATCTCTGGTTGATTCGGAAGACATCAGCCTTGATTGTTAAATTGGTGTTTAAACAAGCAGACTCGCCACTGTTCAGCTGTCACTCCTTTTATGGCCTCTGAGTGTATTTTATTCCTGATAGAAACAAAATGTTTAGAGGCAACAAGAGATAATGTGCTAGAAGCTGTGTAAATCAGTATATATGTATCAATTTCCAATGTGATTTGAAAGTATTGCTGTGAAATTTTATGTAATAACTCATAATAGGTATCTGTGGAAGTCAACATTCATATAATAAATAATTCAGGAATGCTAAAAATTATTATGCACTTAGACAAATAACCAGTAAAATTCCAGACACCAGGGAAAGCAATAGTAATCAATGTCGCTTATGACATCATCTCCCTCATGGAGATATTCACAGCTTCTCGGTTCATTGAATAAACTCTTTGGGATTTAGCTTCATTAACATAAGTTGTCATAAGAGCACTTATCTCTACCTAAATTGGAAAAATGGAAATGCTCAAATTAAACTCATATTTAACATATGAAACTTCTGACAACATTCCCTTGACAGTGAATATAATTCAAATATATTATATTTTTTATGTTTACTGGAGCTTTCAGCTATCTGTCCCAAACACTTGAAAACAAATCATTGTATTTTTGCCCCTGCAATTTAAATGATGCAGTGAAGAGTAAACTTTATGTTTTCTAAGTTTCTGAGTAAAATACAATATTATTTATTGGTCAAGAGTCTCTTAAGAATACTCGTTCTAAAACATGTCATTTTATTAGGAAAGAAAAAATAACATAGTTTAATGATTGTTTTTGAAATGTAGTGTTTATTTTTAACAAGATAAATCATCCTTAAAAATATGTCTGCCTATTTTGACAAGTATAGTTTGGTTTCAACAGTGTGATGCGGGCTGTTCGAGCTGCAGCCATCATTTAGAAGATTCAGTCTTGAGTTTGAGTCATCTGTTTCTAGGGAACTGTTGCCTCCCAGGATCATGAGCTTTTGATACTGCAGCAAATTTCTTCATATTTGCCGTCCTTCCCTCATCCTTTCCCTTTCCATTTTTTTTAGGTGTATTATTATTATTATTTTTTATTTGTGTCTTTTACATTACTGTATATTCCCCGTCCCCGTAGGTTTCCCACCACCAACTCACCTGTGAACCATCACCACAGTCCCCTGTGCTCCCTTCTCCCCCGTTCTGAGCCCCAATCCTCCCCCCTCTCTCGCTGGTTGACACTCTTGTATTTGGTTCCCCTATATTCCTGTTGTAAGTGAGACCATTTGATATTTTTCTTTTTCCTTTTGCTTTATTTCGCTGAGCATGATCCCTTCTAGTTCCATCCATGTTGCTGCAAATTGCATGTGTTTATCTTTTTTGAATGCTGAATAGTATTCCATGGTGTATATGTACCACATCTTCTTGATCCAGTCATCTATCTGGGGGCATCTGGGTTGTTTCCATATCTTCGCTATTGTAAATAGTGCTTTGATTTAGCTTGAATCATCCACTCTGGCAAAGTCAATAGGAAACTCTTTGGATTTCAGGAATAGTGATAGTCACCAAAGAAACCACTTTCAAAGGGAAGCTTCCTATTTCCATGGAGCTATATGACAGATTCCTTACGCATTATTTTTCCTACATCAATAAAACTGTACAGTTCATCATCTTCAGGTTCCTGCACAGGTGTGGTGACTGTGGGTCTAGGTCAATGCAAGCCAGGAGAAGGATACTTGAAAGCTCTATGTTTTAATATCCCTATTGCTATTAAACATGTTGTCTTTCTGCCCATAATTGCTATGGGTTTATATCTATATGTCTAGGGGATCAATTTCTCAAAAGTATGATGCTGTTATTTTAATAGACAGTGCTCAGGATCCTATTTTTTAAAAAGAGGTAGGAGGGATTAATTTGTGTTTGGTATACAGAAAAGATTATAGAGTTCCATCTTTGTATTTAACAGTTTCATAGAATGAAATATTAATCAAAGTTAATATTAAAGATTATTGGACAACAAAATAAGCCTTTCACTGAGTTTATGAAAGGGTTATAAACTTGAGTCATAAGATCTTAGGATAATAAGCTATCAAGTCACTAATAATTGTCTAAATTATGAAAGAATAAGGATGTTCATGAATGATGATTATATTCATGCTTTAATTTTTGATGTAAACCACTTGTTTTCATTTATATGCATTAATTTGATCAAGGTCATTAATAACTTTGAAAATGAAAATGGTTCTGATCTATGCCTGTGTTTTAAAATCTCACATCTTTGCATTTCAGAGAAGAAACCTTGTTTAGTCACTACTTCCACTGACCCCTGTAATGAACGCATAAATTATACACTCACAAAGATTTATCTTTAAAAATAGACATGTAGATTGAACCCTGACTAATAAATTTGCTAATTGCTTTACCCTAATGCAGCTATTAGTCAGGATTAAATATTCAGTAGTTCAATCTTTTGAAGACTTTCTAATGTTTCTATAGGGACATCAGTGATGTCATAGATTGCTTTTGGTAAAAAAGGAACTCACTGAGTCACTCAGGCTTCTATTATATGACATTGGGATATTGAGATGGTTAGGGAGAAACATTAGCTCTTGCATAGAGTGAAAGGTATGGAGGAGAACATTTATTTCTTTAGGGAAAAAAATCACAGCAAGTTTAAAAAGAGGTAACTATTAAGTGTATGGATGTATAAAGTATGCCATTTCTGTATGTTTTCCTGAAATAAATGATTTTATGTAATAAATATTAAAAATTTCAATAGATAAATAGTAAATGTGATCAGATAAAATCCCAATTTTGATTAAACTCTGTCTCATGTAGTTATGGTGATGGCTAGACAGTAGGAGCTTGCAGATGACATATTTTTATAAGAAGCACATTTCTGAAAAGTGCCTCCCCCCTCAAAAAAAAAAACTGTATTGTGTCTATTAGTGGTTTTTAAAGAACTAGGTAAAATGTAACAGTTCATATGGATATCATAATACTGTAGAGTCACTCAAAATATCTGATGCCTGATTCTTGCAGTATTTTTTTTCTAACAGCAGAAACAAGATTTACGTCCTTACCTGTTTTGTTCTGTGAAAAATGTTGTTTAGTTTTCCTTTGCTATTCAAGAAGAGAAGAAAAATGCTTCATTTTTCTGCCAAATGACAAATTTGGGAATATGCCATTTTTATTCTCTGAGAATGGAGATTATTTTCATGTGGTATGTGCTTCTGTTAGAGATGCATTAAAACACTGACAACACAATTTAAAAGCATTTCTTAAATGCACTATAGTGACAGTTTTAATTCATATTCGTTACTTACCTATAGAACTATCATGATGTAAGGTTAAAAACAATCAGTCTAGGCAGGTTATTTTACCAATGTGTATTTTTTCAGAGAAACAGTTAGGCACATTGATGAATTCATTTGTTATTTTCTTTGTACCATGTCTTCTGTTTTGTATTTTTAAATGGGTAATTGATAAACAAAAAGCGATCTCAGTTGCAGCTACCACAGATGAGGCTTTATGAATTCATGTCATACTTATGTGCTGGAGACCTCAGAGCCCTTTCACCCCTCTTACAGACCCTTGAGAATAAAGTAATTGTTCCTGGAATTTGGGAGGTTATTGATTGAAAGCTCTGTGATATCTCCCCAGATACATCAAGACTGCTCATAGAGAATGAGCAAGGGGGTTTTATCTATTTTTTTTGTAAACGGGCTCAAACAAAGGGCTTGAGGAGAGGAAGGGACACTGGTTCCTCCATTGAAATTTACAGAGATTTTCAGTTTTTACTACTTTTGTTTTTAGATTTTTACCAAATGAGAATTTTAGAAAGTGCCAATCTCTATTAAAAGAAAACGGGGTTATTATTATGGGAATTAAACAAAAGCACCTTAAAACTACCTGCTAATAGAAGTATTTGTAAGAGGATGATGATTCCTCTTTGATTAAAAAAATACGAAACTAAAAAACATTTCCTTACTCCCAAACAGAAGGTTTGACTTTCTGTTTGACGCCATCCTTTCGTTCTGTGAAAAATGCTGTCTCATTATTTAAAATGAAAATCGGTGAACGGCTGTGGTCTTCTATATGGGTACTCCAGTCTTTCTCATAACTTGTTAGAAAAACCACATTGTGTTCTCTTAGTTATAATACTAAGTGGGCTAAATAATTTCCTTTAATTAACTCTAGGGGAAGAAATTCAAATAAATATTCTTTGACATGGCTACTAAGCAGGCTATATAGTAAAGTGGTAAAAATTTACCGGTGAGAAGAAGGTAAAAGGGGAAGCTAAAAATTTCATATCTAGTAAAAGATAGACTATTCTAAGCCCCAAATCAAACATGTAATTAAACTATATCAATTTTTTTCTCACTAAAGAATACTTAAAAATTTCTGATAAAAGTGAAATTTCTCTTTGACATACAAACCTGTAGATAGAACTTTGCTGATAAAGTGCAGACATTCTATATAAATAAATAAGCTTATAATTAGCATCTAGCATCTATAATTTAGACTCCCTGTATCTGATAAGACACTGAAGCATTTGTCCATTTACTACTTTATGCAGTGAAATTTGGAATATTTGATGCCTCAAACATTAAACCTATTGGAGATCTACCCTCCAAAAATAAAATGAAATCTTCAAATGTGGGCTTCAGCACTCAACAAGCATTCATTGAATTATCTGATAAAATATAACTAAACAAACAGCAGTGTCAATTCCTGTAACTTCTGTATGGGAAGAGAGATTTTTACATGTAGGGTGCACATATCTCTCTTTCTTTCAATCTGAATTTCCAAAGCAACAGAAGGGGAAAAAAATCACAGTAAGGCATATCCTGTGGCTCTCCCTCCTTGACACATAATTTGAGGTCTTGGTGTGACTGCATTGATAAAATGCTGGGTGTGTAATAAGTGAAAATGAAGACTGTCCTACTGCCTGGCTTTCAAACACACTTAGATCAGTTCTGTGTTCACAAATCAATGATTTTCTCATTGAAAGATAATACATGTTGGTAATGCTGGAGAAGTTATAGATGCTAGAGGTCACCGTAGGGGGCTAAGGAAAGCTATAGCAGTTGTTAGAACAGCAATTATTCCTACTCGAAGTTGGGATGATAGAAGGAGTAACAGCCTTGCTGAGCTCGAATTGCTTTTCTGTTTGATTATGCTTATCAGTAATTAGAAGAAAATGTTGGAGGAAACCAAGGGTGGAAGAGAGAGATCTCTGGGGTTCTCTTTCTATGACAATAAAACATCCAACTCAAAAATCATCAGGTAGTTGTATCTACAGGGTGCGAAACAAGCTGTGTCAAGGTTATACAGAGCCAAAGATGGATTGTTTGTGAATGCTTAATATGGACCTATATGCACCCACAAGTCAACCTGAGAAACAATAATTTAATCAAAATGAGTTACCTGGAAAAAAGAAGATCAGTGAAATAAAAATCAGCAAATTAGTAGTTAAATACTTCTGGGAAATTATTTTCTTCGCTGTTTGTACAAGCAGACACAGAACAGTCCAGATATTGTTTAAATCTTCTCATTTGTAGCTAGTTAAGTAAAATCACATAATGAATTTTCAATTAATTCTAGGTGGAAAGCAGAGTAGAGGTTTGCCCAATCCCCAGACAACCTTAAGCTCTCTCTTTTTTCCCCTAAGATTTACTTATTTATGTATACAAGAACTGGGGTGTAAGCCAGAGGTGTGGGGGGTGAGAGGAGTCACCAGAGACAGAGTGGGGAGCAGAACAGGGAGATTTACTGAAATACACTGCTGAAGGGAGTAGTGGGTGAGACAGGAGAGGTCTGCTGCACCTTGTGGGTCAGCTCCCTGGCCAGGGATCGAACTAAATTGCAGTGGCTGGTGATAGTTTTATAGCACTGTGTTTTTAACCCCTGCACCACCAGGAGGCCCCATAACCTCTCTTTAGGACTATTATGAAGATATTGACTTCTGTCTTTAATAGTAGATCAGATTCATATATAAAGATATCCTATTTCCTGATCATATTTCTATACATTCTCTTTTCTCACTTTTTAAAATTAAAACTCCATTAGGAATCACAGAGAATCATTTCTCTACTTCTCTCTCAACCATCTTCCTTGTTCTTCATCTCCAATATGGAGTAGTATGGTTCATCACAACTACTACTTGTTGTATTCTGAATATTATTGTCCCCTTTTTTTTCCCACCTCGTCAGCACCAACTCAGATGAGAACAATCACCTCTTCATATTCAGAATAGTATTTCCTGATAGTGAATACTTTATGATCATATGGAGATACTTGCTATTATAATTTTGTGTTCTTTGATTTTAATTAGCCTCTCAGTTGCATACAGAAATTTGCCTACATTATCTTAATAGCTTTCTTCAAGATTCTCTTTTAACCTTCAATTTTTAATTCTTTTTAAATTAGCTAATTCTTTTAATTGTGGTAACATTGGGATCCTCCCCATCAGGTATTGCCACAGTATGGTATGCATCCCCAAATCACCCAAGGTCCACCACCATAGTCCACTGTGCTTCTTTTCCTCTTTTCCTTCCCCCTCCCTACCCTCTCCCCTCTCTGGATGCTTCAGTTCTGAAGGCTGTAGTCAGCCTTCAAAGGTTAGTTTTAAAGTTTGTTTTTCTCTGATTCTTACTTGGTTTCTCTTTAACATATTAGTGATGGATCCATAAATTAATCATCATTCATATTTAGCTTTTTTTGTCTTTAGTTACCTAAAACTTAGATAAGTGAGTGATTAACCCTCCCACCATTCCCAGATTTTCTGATCTGTCAGTTCCTAGGGAACTGACATCTTAGAATAGTGGTAAAATGATACCAACTTCTTTCAGTAGTTCTCGAAACTTATTCTAGCTCCTGTGTTCCCCACTTCAGCTAAGATCACCAGATTTAGAAAACAAATGTACTTTAGCTAGCAATGCCACCTCATTAAATTGTCTCACATCTAGCTAGATTCCTAAGGCAAAAACTGGATGTGACCATTAACCTTTTCTTGGTTTTCGCTTTCTTTTTATTTCACCAACTCTTACTATTTGTACTATCAAAAAATCTTACAAATGCCTCCAAGTCTGACTCCCCACTGCCACAATCCTCATCCAAAATGTCATTGTCTCTCACCTGGGCCATTGCTATAGGTTTCCTGCTGCTTTTTCTACCTCCAGGTTTAACTTACTACATTCCATCCACTGCACAGCTGCCAGAATACGCCTTCTAAAGTGTAAATCTAATTTCACAATTTTATTCATCCTTCTGGGTAAAGTCAAAACACCTCATACTAAAATGCAAATTCCTCTATGACAGGGCTTCTGTCCATTTTGTAGGACTTATTAGTTTCTAGCGACCAAAAAGATTTAGAATTAGTCAGTGGGGATTTGGGGGTGTCACAAAAATATTTCAGATCAAAGAAACAGTATGGAGATATTAAAAAAGGATAAATATGAATAGAAAAGAGGAGGGGCATCAGTGTGGATGATGGGAAGATAGTCATTGATTACCAGACTTTACAATAAAAAGCCCCTCTTATTTCCTCTGGGAAACTTGTCATCAGCTTGGATGAATGGGTTAGATATCCTTCTTAGGCTTTCCAATAGAGTCCTGAACTTTTCCACTGCAGTATACACCAAATTTTATCATAAATGTCAGCTCACTTCCCTCTTCTCTGCCTAGCTTATATGCTTTATGAAGGCAGGGCCATATCTGTCTTTTTTATTTATCCACAGTAGCTTGCTCATTGCCTTTATCCTATTAGCTACTCAGGAAATATTTGTTAAATGATTAATGAATGCATTTACCTATTAGGAAAAAATGTGATTCTGCCATTCCTCTGCTTGAGACTTATTTTAGTTCAGGGCCTCAGGAAACAGAACCAGAGGCAAAAAAAAAAAACAATTCTACTGCATTGTTAGAGAATGTAAATGTAGGCAAACTCAGGTGAAGGAAAGAAGAGGGTGTGGGGGAAGAAAGCAGAAAGAATGTGGAGGTGACAGTGGGCTAGGGCAGGTGTCAAGAGCAACTGCCTGCTTCACTTCACATGTTTCAGAAGCTCTATGAATTATGCACTTCAGATCCCTCTTCCAAGGGGATTAAGGGAGGAAGATTTGTCTTTTATCTCTTTTCTGTTGTCAAAGTTAGTGCCAGTGTTGCTCTTAGTCACAGCACAAGGGACCCTTCTCTGCTGGGTGCACTTCTGTTCTCCACCATCTGCACCTTCACTCACAAGTTGAGGAATCTATGAACCTGGGCCCTTGTCCACCAGGAATCCTTGAACATTCGGAAAACATGGCCTGTCTTTTTAGACCACACACTTGGGTACCCCAAACTGTGGAGTCCTCTGAACCAATAGCTTTAAGACTTCTTCAAAGGCTTCTTTTCCTAGTGTGTCCTTGTGGGTCTTTACCTCCATGTTTGAGCATTGGTCAAGAAACTGCTATTGGGGCCCATGGACCAAGCTTGAAAGTATGATTTGGGTGTTCATTATAAGTATATTGAAGCCCTTCATTGTGCGTGACCAAACACATGAAAGAGAGAAAAAGCGTGAGTGGCTCATGACACGGAAAAAGTATCCTGTATATTTATAACGATTCAAAATTCAAAAATCCACAGATTATTCAATAAATTGCCATTCCAATGGTAGCCTTGAATTCTTTCTTCAATGTGGTTTGGATTTAGCGATCACTTCTAATCATTGTAATGTGGTGAGAGTGATGATTGCATGCCATAGCTTCTAAGATCAGCATGTGAAATTCATTGCAGCTTCTTCCTTTCTCCCTTTCTTGGATCGTTTGCTCTGTAAGAAGCCAGCTGACATGTTGTAAAAATACTGAAATAGCACTACGAAGACATCTTCATGACAAGGGACTGAGTCCTTTTGCTAAAAACCAGCAAGGAATTGAGATCTCTGTTGCTAACTATGAGAGTAAGCTGTCTTCAAGGAAAATAGTCCAGCCCTGTAAAAGCTTCAGATGATTATTGATAATTTCATATTATTTATACCTAGTCAGATGATTATTGATACCTTGATTATAACCTCATATAGATCCTGACCCAGAAACCTCAAGCTAAGCTGATTCTGACTTTTTCATTCACACTGACATTATAAATGCTTGTTGTTTAAAGTTGCTAATTTGGGTAACTTGTTATGAAAGTAAAAGATAATTGCTCTATGTGTACAACTAACAGGTTCTGAAAATTTTAATTTCAAACTAGTTTTTTAGATTGCTATCAAGATAGAATGATGAAACATATTCTATTTAAGGATTGATTTTCAATTTTTTAAAAAGATTTTATTTATTTTTGCATAGAACTGGGGTGCAGGCCAGAGGTGCAGGGGGTGAGAGGATTCACCAGAAACAGAATGGGGATCAGAACAGGCAGATCTATTGAAATACACTACTGAGGGGAGCAGTGGGCGAGGCAGGAGAGGTCTGCTGCACCATGTGGGTTAGCTTCCTGACCGGGGATTGAACTGAGGCTGTCAAGGTAGGCCTTCACAGTAGTAGCACGGAGACTTAACCCCTAGAGTCCCATATTTTCAATTCTTAATTTTCAATGTATTTAGATAGATGACGCAACACATCCATTTGCAATCTTGTCCATTAAGGATGGGTTTACACTTTCCAGCCTTCCTCTGTGTAGAGGCACCAAGCAGGTCCTGTGAAGTGTCATGTTTCAATTGCAGTGAAGAACCCGGTGTATCCATGTAGAAATACTTAGTGAAGTTTGAAACTGGCCATGTTTGTGCTTTCATGAATAAAGTTGTTGCGAACCTATGCAGAATTGATCTCTAGAGCAACTACTTGGACAGAACAAAATAAGTAAGGGTTCCAAACACAGGTCTGTTCCAATATATCTGCAGTGGTGCATGAGAAGCACTTGATATAAAGCCCTTTAATGGTTCCCACTACCATTGGAATGACATTCTAACCTTTTAAAAGCTGGGATCCCCCTTAATGGTCTAAATTCATGTAAAGAAACATCATGTGCTAGCTTCTGACAAGTCTGAATTATTATTATTTTTTTAAGATTTATTTATTTATACATACAAGCTGGAGAACAGGCCAGAGGCGTGGGGCGGCGAGAGGGTTCACCAGAGACAGAGTGGGGAGCAGAGCAGGCAGATCAGAAATACACTGCTGAGGGGAGCAGCGGGCAAGGCAGGAGAGGTCTGCCGCACCATGTGGGACTCTCCCCGGCTGGGCGTCGAATTCGCATTGTGTGCTGCCGACAGCTCCACAGCGCAGCGCTCAACCACTGCGCCACCGGGGAGGCCCAAGTCTGAATTATGTGATTCCTCAAATACATGGCCACATTTTTTTTTTCCTTCAGTGGCTTTGAGTATGCCTATTGCGGCAGAACTTTGTTGCCATTTTGTGGTTGGAATGCAATGATGGACACAACAGTCTTGGAGCAGGTTTACAAGGCAAGACTCTGCTACTTGAGCAGAAGTTCTTGTGCCACTTTTTGAAAGCGCACAGGCTGGTAAAAACTGATCATGCGACAATGGTACGAAGAATAAGATCCAGAGAGTGGGATAGGAATGGGAGACAAAGTTTGACAAGGGACAGGGAAGGGCAAAAGACAAGAGGCATTGTGTCAGAAAAGTCTGATGCCATCACAGGCAGAGTTTTCCAAGACCACCATGGCGATAGTCATGTAATCAGGTCAACAGCGGCCTAGGCATTCTGGGCATGACTCGTGATATGGGCTATTCCCTGGAGGTAGTCAAGGAATACTCTGCTGTGATTTGCAGGTAGCAAATAGGTCACCGTTGCCTACGAGTGGCCAGCTAGTAGCCAGCTCATAGGAACCCACAAAGGCCCTTTCACATTTCAGGCATAGTCTTTGCTCCCCCTCTCTTCTAGCTAATTTCCATCTGTAAAACCTCTCATAAATTCTCTGTGATCAATTCAGAACTCTCCTGGCTTTCCCATTCATCTAATGGAACATGGTACCTACTGATACTATCATAACATATTTCTTGCTTAAGACAGGGTTCGGGTCTTATTAACTCCTGAATTTCCTGTGGCATACATAGCACTTTTATATATCAGGATCAAACCATATTTAGAATATAAAATTTTAGTGGATCTATGTAATGATTCTGTAGAGGATTTAAATTGTTAAAACTGTAAAAAAATATTGCATTTTGTTAAGAAAAAGATACTTTGTTAAAGGTAATGTACAACAAAAACAGTGATGGCCCAATACCTTATTAGTATATAATTGTGCTTTAAAAGACCATCTTTCAGAGGTACCAGAAATACTATAAACTGTAATGTAGCAATTACTATCTTAACTACAATACATGGTGTAAATCAATGGTGGCATTAAATCTTGTCTAAATGACCAGAACATAAACTAGAGCTCCCCTGTAGTACATATTTCTCTTTAGTTGATTGCACTCCTTTTAGCTTGTGGTTTGTGAACAGAGGCTTTTAATGACAGGAAAGTCAGGGATCATTTTATTTCAGTCGCCCAAAAGTGGTATCTCTAGGAAAGCTATAGTCTAGAGGTAAATAACCAGTGGCCTGCAAATATATTTGTAATGGAAAACAAGAGACTCTTAGACTGATAATGCAGTAGAATACAGTAAGATTTTACCCTTGTTATAGATATTTTTAAAAATAGTAAAAGAACAAATGCTAATCTTGGTTTTGTGATTCCTGCCTAAGAGAAATTGTAAATATTTGAAACAAATATGTTTAATTCCCTGATAATTTTAATAGGCTTGGCAAATGGTTATTCTTGGAGCAAAGGATGATCTAGCAAACAAACAATGACACTTTACAGATCCAAAAAGCTTAGGAAGCATAAAACATAATTTTTGTCCTTTTGACCCAAATAGATTGTTAAATAATGAAACCCATGAGAAATATAATATTCATCTATCTTTCACTTGACTTAATGAAATAATCACACATTTAATTTTTATGCTGTTTTTCCAAATAGACTTCACCCACTCTAAATATTGTTGTGAATTCTGTGATTCTATTCCCACTTCTCTAGAGTCTTTTCCAATGGACACTTCACTTCTTAAACTCACTCTCAATGACATAGGGAGGGGGCATCAAACGCTCATTGCAGTTGAGCTTCTGTGCTACAAACTGCACTGAATGCTGGAATCTACCCATTCGTGCTTCTAAAAGTATTGAAAATAATGTTTAAATAGAAGTGTCTGAGTCTGAGTTATCAACAACACCACATATCTAGTCTCCCACTTTATCCCAAATTGGATAATTATATTTGTCTTGCAAAGGTGATATTCCTAGAAAGTGTACAATCTAGAAGTAAATACCTAGTGACTTGGAAGTATATTTACAGTGGAAAACAAGAGACCATTGGAGT
This sequence comes from Scalopus aquaticus, assembly GCA_004024925.1. Lineage (NCBI taxonomy): Eukaryota > Metazoa > Chordata > Mammalia > Eulipotyphla > Talpidae > Scalopus > Scalopus aquaticus. The sequence goes on along the minus strand of PVIJ01002837.1, from coordinate 68,436 downwards.
GATAATCCAGTAACATAGAATTAGGACTTCATCCGTGGAACAGATATTTTTAAATGTCTCAAAGTAATAAAAATCAAAGTTAGAAAAAAAAAAAACTGTCTCATGCAATTTCCTTTCACCTGCTTACAGTGAGATTTGATTAGGCCACTTATATCTTCTGTAGTTACATATATACTTTTGTAAATGCTATTTCTTTTTCCCTCTATTTTTTTTTAGTATCAAATGGCATTTTTGTATTATTGTTTTTGCTATTCCTGCTTTACCTTTGTGAAAAATAAATGAAATTATTAAGTGACTAAAGTATATTTCATTTATTTTACTTTGGTGTACTTATTTTTCTAATTTACCTTAAACATAATTATTCATTTAAAAATCCATAGAAAATAGTTTTCACTTATCTGAATAATACATGGACCAATGAAGAAATCTAGGTATAGTAATAATCTATAGATGTTAATTTACAGTGAAACTATTAAGGTGTTCAGATTACAAAAACATTCAAACTCACATCCTTAGCAAGCCACAGATGTGGATGGAATAGTGGAATACAGGTGATGTGGCTGATTTAGTGTCTATGGCTTCTACCGGCTGGATTTATTCTGTGAATATTTGAAATCTATCTTTATGAGCTAAAGTCAAGAATCCTTAAATGATGCTTTAATGAATCTTGTACCCTAGCAAGGGGAGGGAGAAAATCTTCTTAGGGCAGCACAAATAGGCATTAATACTGTCATTGTTTGTAATGGAATGGATCACATTCTTTATAGTATAGCATTCTATCAGTAAATAATCAATGTAAGTCACTCTATCCCTGGGATCAAACTTAAAGCCTGCTTCCAAAAGACAAGATTGCTTTGCATGGATATAGAAGGAATAAATGTACCTTTGTCCCTCTCCCTACTGTATAATAAGAGGGTCCTAACCTGATTTCAAATGCAGTAGTAGACTTGCTATGTGGAATGGCATTTTAATGCATAGGGTGATAAAGAGTTTTCCTGTGCTGACTTGAAACAGGTGCAATTAATTTTTTATCATTTCAATTACATTGCTCTAAATGCCTGCATTTAACTCAAGTACCATTATATAGCATGGAATAGGAAAACTGTAGTTTCTTCAAATATCTACTGTATTTAATTGGCTAGTTTTAGTTCATTAGGAAAATGAAGAAAAGTATGCAGACACTTTTTCAGAATGTATTCTGAAAAACGTGTTGAGGTGAGTTGACTATCCTCCTTTACCCTGCCACTTCACTGAACTAGAGAGGGTGATTTTGTATGATGCAGTACATTTTCCTTTTAAGATGACAGGGTAGAAAATTGCTAGGGGACTTGGACTGCCAAAGCCCCAAAGACCTTTCCAACATGTCCAATAAAAACACAGATCAGTGAACCAAGATATAATAGACAGGAGTCTCCAACACAAACAGACCATTGTGGATTCACGGTGGCATCTTAGGAGTATGGCACTGTTGTAGTGAATAATTCACAACTTTGTGTAATTATGTACTTTGGAACATGTGCAATTAAAAATATATTAATTACAAAAAAATTAAAATAATACCTTTTGGCATATTCAGTCAATTGACTTGAAAGTAGATGTTTTATTAATCTTATTAATTTAGTAATTCATGTCTTTTTTGATTTGTTAATTTCCCATGAAATAACTCCAAGAACAAAATATAAAAATCAATAGCTACCAATGTGCCTGCGATCCCTTTACCAAATATAAACATTTAGGACTGTTTTCCTCTGTACCTTCTACTTCCTCGACTTCCTATACATAAATTATAAATGGCAGAGATGTTCATATTTAATACAACCCAAGAATAAACTGTAACACTGCTCTCCTCTGACCCTTAAAAATATTCTCCTGACTGCCTTCAAGTCAAAATTTGCCTTTTCTGGCACTGGTTCCCTCATGCCTGAGATTCTAAGAAAGCCTTGTCTGGCTCACCTAAAATTCTGGTGAATTCCTTCTCCTGGAAGATCTTTGGATCCACACATTTTTAGTGGGTCTGTCACAAAAGGAGCACATGTTGAGGAGTATGACCAAGAACCTAGGCCTACTCATCATCTCTCTGACATCTGATATTTCTCTGCACCTCAGTTCTGCATTGATAATATAAATGGGAGTAATAGTAGCTGTTTAGCACACTCACAAAAATACACAGAAAATGGTGAGATGATAAAGTTGACCATAGTGAGTAAGAGTAATAGTGATTATGTGTTTACATCCTTCAAGTAGAAAAGGAGATGAATGTTGCCAAGAGAGTCTTTCTGGTTTTCCCCTACGCTGCATCACTGAGTTAAATAACCTTAGGAAATGTTCTATGGTAGAAAATCTGTTGGTCTGAGTTAGACACCTGATTTTGCGACAGACATGAATGTGAGTAGATCGAACTTTCATGGTAAACTTTAATTAGGTTTATTGTAAATAAATTGAAAAATTATAAATTTAGAAAGGAAACTATTTCTGGTATCTAATTTAGAACACCTACGTTAGTATAACTAGCATTTTCTCCTCGAGAGGCAAAACCACACAGGTAATGAAATGATTGTCTAATGCTTTCCCATAGTCATGGAGTCAGAGTAAAAGGAATCAGTCAAATGATTCAAATGTTCATTGACATCATATTGACTCCATTGACATCCTTGGACTCCATTGCTATGACATAAAAAACAACAAGAAATAACATTCATTAAGCACCTACTGTATACTAAGGATAGTTATAGTATTTGTAAGAATTATGGAATAGGCAATAAGCATCTTTATGTTAACAATTAGGCAGAAGAGGAAGCAAGGCTTAGAAAGGTTAGCTGCTAGTTACCTCTTCAGTAGTATCTCCCACACCTCTCCTGGATGTTCACTTGTCTCCAGCTACTCTGTGTTTCTATCAGTTCTTTGCAACCTTCAAGCTCATTTCCACTTTCAACTCTTTGTCCTTGATGTTCTCTCTGTTAGAAATGTCCTCCTAGACAACTGTATTGCTTGTCCCATCCTTTTTTCAACTTTTGACTCCAAAATCACTGATTCATTAAGGTTTTTCCCAGTCTATAGCTAAAATTAAGTTCCACCCAACATTTCAGTGATCTAAACCTCCTTTATTTTTCCTGAATATATAGAGTTGTAGCAAGCATATCATATAATATATGTATCCTTTTATTGTCTATTTCTTCTTCTAGAATATAAGCTCCATGAGGACTTTTAAGTCTTATGCATTGCTTTATCTCCAGTAGAACCCTATCTGATTCTGTATGAACTGAATGATTGAATGAAGCTGCTGCTCAAGGTGATGACTTAAGTGGGGAAAACTTTCAAGCCATTAACCATTATTTACTCCTGCTTTAAGCAGGAAAAGGCCCAGAATTGGTGATATTGCATCTGTGACCCTCCTCAGGCCATGGCTGCTTCCAATACTGACTAATTTGCCACCTAATTAACATATTTTTTTCTTTAACACCTTTAGACTCCTCTTGTGATCTGGAAATCAGCCTTTAAGGAGTCTATTTTATAGGCAGTACTATCATGAGAATATAATTTAACAAGGAAAAAAAGCAAAATAATTTAAAAGAGGAAGAATTTTTGTAGGAAATTATAAAAAAAATAGATTCTTAAATACTGAAATTGTTAAGACATTAACTTCTGTTGTGGGGAGTAATATATTTAGCAAAATGTCTCCTATCATTACTATTATAATTACCATTTTATTTTTAAAGAATAAATAAAAATTAATCAAGTGATATTTTCTGTAAAAATATAGTAATATGATATATGGAAGTCTTTCTTTTATTGGGTTTTCTGGTCTGTGTGAAAGTAGTTTCATTCTTACAAAAGTGGATATCAGTTTAATTGATTTTCCCAATGTCTTGTTTTAATCCTTTAATATCTTAATGCTTTCCCTTTGGAATTCTTTGTGTTATCATCCTGTTGCCCCCACCACCATTTTTGCTTTTAATTCATCTAATTGCTGAATCTTCATCTCTGATATTATGTTCAAAGATTTCATAATCCTTCATTTAATATTTATTGTATTACTGTGTGTTAACAGATATCAGTGAGAATTTACCAGAGACTAAATGACAAAGGTACAGGTAGGACTGACAAGGATGATAGCAGAGTTAAGGACAGAAACAGGTTTTAAGTATATCAATAAAATATTTGTGTTAAGATTTTAGTTTTACTGTATCATTTCAAACCAATGGGTAATTCGTTGATGAATGTTCTAAAAAATACCACTCCCTTTGTGATTCTTTGTGAAAATTTCCCCTTTATGTAGCCCAACAGTGATTATTATGCACTGAACATCTACCATGTGCGAGGCACTATGCTAAGAGGCACTATGACAGTTAAGGAATAGAGAAATTAAATCTCAATACTCAGTTACTAAATAATAGACATGGTATCTCCAAATCTCCACAAGTTCCTAGCTCTTCCAACACAGGTTAAGCTTTTGAAGAGATGATGCTAATAATATGGTTTTATTTGAAAAGCTTATATAGAAGACTGCGAAGACAAATCATTGCATTAATCCACCAAAAGTTCCCTTGTTAGAGATCCATTACTTTGAATTTATGACTTTAGAAATTTATTGGTCTGGGATTTTATGCCAAAGGTGAATTCTTAGCAGTAAGTTATAGTGAAAATAGCAAAAGACTTGAGCCTTGAACTCTCATTTAGTTTCAAGTGACTTCACCTCTCTGATCCTCAGTTTTCTTGTCTGTAAAGTAAGTATAAGAACTTCATGGTGATATAGAATGAAGCTCGGAGAGAATAATGTGTGGTAAAATTGAAGTGGAAAATATAAGTAAGTCATTCTATGAAAAATCTTACAGGGCAGGGAGAGCGGCACCCCAGAACCCCCAAATCTGCCGCTCTAAATGAGTTCTGCCATCACTGCATCACGACAAAACATACAAGCCCTCTAGTGGAAAGAAACTTTAGTACAATTAGAAAGACAGAGAATATATTTTTAAATCAAGCACCCAGTGCTGCCCTTCACCTCATGGGTCAAAATCCACCCAAATGGAATTGGCCCAAAGCAAGGCCCAAAAACCTGCCACAGGTCTAAAACACCTTTCGGCAGGGACCCATAGAAAAGGGTCAGAAACAGCCAGACAATTCTGGAAGGAAAAGAACAAAATCAAAATCCAGATCAACATTGCCATTGTTAAACTCCCCAAGGGTCTCTCACTCACATAAGTTTCAATCAGTCCTGGCCAGTACAGCTTCTTTTTATTTTTTTTTAAGATTTATTTATTCATACTAGCTGGGGTGTAGGCCAGAGGTATGTGTGGGGTGATGGGAGGATTCATCAGAGACAGAGTGGGGAGAAGAATAGACATATCTACTGAAATACACTGCTGAGAGGAGCAGCAGGCAAGACAAGAGAGGTCTGCTGCGCCGTGTGGGAGGCTCCCTGGCCGGGGATCAGGGATCAAACTAGTGTTGTAGTGACTTCAGATAGCTTCATAGTGCTGAGACTTACCCTGTTGTGCCACCAGGGAGGCCAAGTGCAGCTTCTTTACATGCTTCTCTGCTCCTTGTGCCTCTTCTGGCTCTTCATCCTGCTTCCTTCCTTCTCCAGTCTCTTCTCTCTCTCCCTCTCTTCTCCAGTTTCTTACCTCTCCTGCTCAGCTCCATCCCTCTTGGGTGGGGCAGGGAACCTGGAACAAGCCCTTTTCCTGGGGACCATCCTGTTATATAACCAGCAAAGGAGAATCTACTTGGAAATAAAGTCCCATAACGTAATCAACCCAGTAAATTGTCTGATCATTGTTGGGTAATTTGAAGAGTAAAAGAATATGAATAGTAACTTAAATTGTTAAGGATGTTTTCTTTCTTTCTCTCTCTTTTTTTAAAAGATTTATTTATTTATGCATAGAAGAACAGAGGTGTAGGCCAGAGGTATGAAGAGTGAGAGGTTTCACCAGAGAAAGAGTGGGGAGCAGAACAGGTAGATTTACTGAAATACACTGCTGAGGGGAGCAGTGGGCAACACAGGAGAGGTCTGCTGCGCCATGTGGGTTATCTTATTGGCCCAGGACCAAACTCAGGCTGCAGTGGTGATAGCACTGAGACTTAACCCCTAGGCCACCAGGGAGGCCCTGTTAGGGATATTTTCACATGCAAGCAACAGATAATGGAGAGTTCAAAATGGCTTAAAAAATAAGGACATTTGGGGCCTTCCTGATGGCGCAGTGGTTGAGCGCGCAATGCAAGTTTGACGCCCAGCCAGGGAGAATCCCACAGGGTGCAGCAGACCTCTCCTGCCTTGCCCACTGCTCCCCTCAGCAGTGTATTTCTGATCTGCCTGTTCTGCTTCCCACTCTGTCTCTGGTGAACCCTCTTGCCACCCGACACCTCTGGCTTGTACCCCAGCTTGTATGTATAAATAAATAAATCTTTAAAAACAAAAAAAGGGCATTTATTATCTAATATAACAGGGAGAAGGACACTGGGGTAGCATGCCAGGACTCTGCTTTCACCTCACATTCATTATCCATTTCCAACTCTGAACTCTTTCAGTTCACCCTTGGTCTGGGAGCCAGATGAACACAATTCTAGGAATCACACCTGACCATAAACACTCTTCTGGAATGTTCCTGCCGTAGGGCTTTTGCACTTTCTATTCCTTTTACTAGGGATAGTCTTCCTTGATGGTTCATTTCCCCATCACATTCAGCTTTCTCTGATCAAATGTCACTCCAATGAAAAATGTAAAATTTTATCTTGCACACATGGGTAATTATTTGCATACCAAAGATTATCAGAGATTTGTGTCAGTGTTAAAGTAAATATTCAATCTATTGAAATGGCTTTAAAATATCACACTTTGTGATATTTGTTTTTAAGACTTTGTTTTTAAGACCAGTAATTGTAATGATTGCCTTTCAGAGAACTTTCATTAATATTTGCCCCTTTTATTACCTAGTTAAGTTTTTTTAAGTAGTTAAGCTGCTTTTATAAAATTTACATGTAATTTGGCCAAGAACTATATATATTTACTTTAAATAGCAAAATTTTCAGAGTTAAGTTACTCTTATAAGCCAATTTGGCCAAATTCTCTTTAATATTTCTTGTGCAACCAAATATTTGTATCACTATATATATGCACAAATTTCTTCATATAGAACACTAATAAATGATTTTATGTTACTCTTACAAGCATTTACTGTTATATTACTGTTAAAAACTGTTACTGTTAATTATAAATATATTCAGGGAACAGATAATGTCAATTTTTGGTGTTGAGGGGTTCTTGGGTTCACTCTGGGAAAGGTTTCATCAGAGCTCCCCCTCAGCAGCACACAGCAAGTTTCTCCACGAGACAGAGACTTAGTTATACTTAAAGGACAGGTTTGGTAGGTAAAAGGACAGAGGAATAAGGGACACTGCCCAGAAAGGGACAGGTTTGCTGAGAGGCCTGCGTGGTTGCAGGCAGGAGGGCAGCCCTGAGGAGAGATGCCTCTGCTGAGGGAGGTCAGTGAAGAGAAGACCCGGCATGGTGCAAGGTCACGGGCAGGTGGGCAGGCCGCTGCCCTGCAGAGGGACAGAGTTGGTGGAAAGGACACCTGCATAGGCAGAGGTGGGCAGGACAGCTGCTGTCCTGAGCCGCTGCAGGAACTGCCTGCTACAGTCCTCTTTCAGACAGGAGGGGCTCATCCCTGGGGATGATTGTCTGCTGCTGACCCCGAACTACCAACCAGAACTGGAAAGGGAACTAGAGATTCCACAGGGCTCAATCTTCACATTTTTCACTCAGCCTTAGGCACTGATTCTTAAGGATTTTTGGTTGTCACTTGGTTAACCGTCAAGCTGATTCCTTTCAGTCCACCTCCTTGTGTGAGTCAGGTTCTTGTCTTGTGATTCCTTCTTTTTTTTTTAAAGTTCTATCTCCTAATCAGAAAAATGACTAAACCATAAATCAGTCATATTACACAATCTTCAGAAATATCTTTCCAAGTAGTTTTTGAGGTCACTCTCTTATCTTGGAAACCTGAAGTGACTGAAATTTAATGAAACCTTTTCACATTCTTCATGATTTAACAAGGACTTCATGATGTAAAGGAAAACGTGATAGTATAAAAGCATTCCTTACTTTTCGTGTAAAGTCATTGTTAATTTTTAATTGCGATTAGGCTGTAATCTCCATCTGAATAGTTATATTAGGTCTCAATCTCTTTTTTGGTGTCCCTAGACGTGCAAATATTGTCACTTAATTTATGGATCACATTTATTGAAAACTGCCTTCTTTTCACCTTTCTTATTTTACATGAATTTTTTTTTCCAAGGCCCTTGTTACTCCCTGGGGCATTCTTTATTTATTGATTTTATGGTTTTGTCTTATTTGTTTCTTTTCTCTAAAATATAAACTCCATGAAGAGCAGTGACTTGTATTTTATCTACATATTCCTATTTCCTTCATGCCTTGAAGAGTGCCTAGCACACAGGAAGCACTCAACAAGGATGGTTTGAATAGATGAGTGAAAGAATGAAGGAGTAAGATATATATTCCAAGCTTATCCAGAAATTAATACACTGTTAAAGAATAACTAGACTTCCATTTTTGTCTGAGACTGACATGGACACCAGAGCAAGATGATTTCGTTTCCTCATTGTCATGGGGTTAGATTGTATCACTGAACAGAGTACTTGTGTAAGTAAACAAATGAGGGATCACTTAAAATATTCTAATAATCACATTTGGGGAGAAAAAGAAGGAAACTTAGATTATTTTAGGGTAGAAATACAGTAATAAGCAAGACTACAAGAGAGAAAGGTTCTTCCCATAAAGCGTTAGACACATCCCAGAAAGCCTCACAGAAGACTGTGAGTTTACAATACCTTCTGTAGTAGAGACCATAGTTAAGAGGCCTTTCATCCCCACCTCATAGACCATTCTTTTTTATGTACTGGTTATTTCATTAGATTTTTTTCTTAGATTAATGATAATAAGGAGTGTAATTTTATATTGACTATTCTTCTTTTTTTTTTTTTTTTTTTTTTTTTTTTTTTTTTTTTTTTTTTTTTTTTTTTTTTTTTTTTTTTTTTTTTTTTTTTTTTTTTTTTTTTTTTTTTTTTTTTTTTTTTTTTTTTTTTTTTATATATTTTTATTGTTATTTATGTCTTTTACATTTTGTATTCCCCTAGGGTATCCCACCACCAATTCACCCGTGATCCATCTATTCTTCTTTAATGGAGACTTTAATGGCCTAAATACAATAATATACAACAAATTCCATCTCACTTGCAAAGATGTTGATAATTCTATATCGAGTAAAATGTTGCTAAGAAATGGAATCGATCCAACTGGCTAATAGAGAACATTAATTGTGACAAAATTCCCTTCCAAAATGAGATAGAAACTGTATTACCCAACACACTCTCCATGTCCACTGAGATTCAATGCAGTGGTTATGTGTAAGTTCTTCAAAACTGCCCAGAACTGACCTGTTCATTTGTACCTCCTTCTTGCTTTATTCAGCAGCTTCTAAATGCATAAGGCTCGTTAGTTGCAAGTCAAGCCATTCATTCATCCCAAATAGCTAATTTTTGGAATTGATAACATTAGTATGGTTATTATCTCTTGATTACATAATTAAAGATATGCCATATAGTCCTAACTGCAGACAGGAAAGAAAGGGGAAAAGGGAAATTTCTTAAATAACTTCGAGACTTTCTCATTGACAATCCTTTAAAAGAGGCAAAATATATACTGGTCAACAAATTGACGCTATAAACAGGTGCATGTTTAAATGAACATTAGTGATAAGAATTAATGAAAGCATATAATTTTAGATTTGAAGGGAACCTTAGTCAAGCAACCACTTTCTTTTGATGATTCAAGAAACAATCTGAGGTAAATTAAGGGATTTGCACAAAATCACTGAAGGAAGGGACTGAACTAGAAGTGCAATTATACTGACTCAAATCTGGTGCTCATTCTTCCCTGATGTGCATGGGTAAACATCCATGATGAAATAAAATCTAACTGAAAATAAGTACATCTATAGCTATCTCTCCAAGAAAAGAAACTCCATTCACCTTGGCTCAGTGTAGATGATGTTAATTTATTAATTCAAAAGATATTTCTCAATTTTTTAAAAAAGGATCACTCATTTAAATGTAATAACTAGATAAGTACTAAAATGAAGCACAGGCAAATAATAAATATCAATTTGATTATTATCGAAGAACAATTAGATACTCATTATTTACATGGCCAAGGAACAGTTTGGAAAGGGTTTTATTACTTGCTAGTAAGAGATGAACTGTTTGGATTAGGCAATCATTTTGCATGCATTAATACAGAGAACTAAAACAAAGATTAATTCTATGACCTTTTCAAACTGAAAAAATAAACTTTAGTGACAAAGAGAGCTCATTTATTCAGCTTCATTGGGAAATAGCAACTTCCATATATGTGAATTTCCTAAATTAACTTATTCATTCATTCATCAGCTTGACAAATATTTGTGGAAACCTTCATATTTGCCATGTCTTATTCCAGTAGAAGAGATAAAGGGGTATACAAGACAATCTTGCCCTGATATACTCATGCAACTAATAAGTTAATACATATTTAGATATGACCAGGAAACGCACTGTGAAGTAAATTAAAAGGTTTTGAGTTTAGGGAGGTCTTGGAGAAGCGCCATTTTTAAAGATATGGTCATCTGATATTCTTTTTGGAATGTAGATAAGTTTTATATAAATATTTTATAAATAAATTAGAATCATATATAGAGGGCTTTATAAGAATTTGTCAAACATAAATGGTTTAAACACCCAAGTGATGTTAGTGTTGATCAGCAATAAAAATAGAGTTTAAATAACTACATGAATACAATAGAATGCATTTTTTGAATACAGTAATCAGCCCAAATAGAAATATTCACATCTTCTTCCTACCTCAAGAACTTATTTCTAAATGATAGTGGTTGAACTATGGTGATAACACCTGATGGGGGTATCCAAATATTACCTCAATTAAATATAAATGCATTCATTAATTTTTTTTAAGTAATAATAAAGAAAAAATAAAAATATTTTAAAGATGAACATACTCCTAAAATCTTACCAATAGATTCATTGGCTCCAGAATATTAATATGTCCTAACATTCTTCTTGTCTTCCTTGGTTAACTCTCAAATTTAATTTCACATACTTCCCCTCTATATACTATGGCTACTAAATACTTGGAGTAAATATGACCGATTATTACAATTGGAGGATCAAAACAATTTTCATTTTTATGTAATTATTAGAGAATAGATACATTTTCAAATTAATAAGCAAGGTAACTATACAGAGTTCTGATGGAGATGTTATGGGAATAAGTCAGATTGTGGAAGGAGGGGTAGGTATATGTTGATGGCAATAGAAGCCTGGGAGGATGAGAAGGTGGTGCCTAGATGCCTTTGGGCAGCCTAATGGGAGGCTCTCAGCTGCCAAGACTCAGAGAGCAAAGCTTTGAGTCAAAGGAGCTTGTAATTTTATACCAGCAGAACCAAGGCCAGTGTGGCTTAATCTTTGTAAGCTCAGTGGTTGACGTTAGAAGGGGGTTGAGGGAAGAGGTAGACTCTAGATCAGGAAGCACCTCTTAGGCCATGTCAACAACTTTGGAATATATTTTGGAGTACTAGGAGAGCTATGCAAGGGCTATAAGCAGAGTAATGAAGTGGTCTGATGTACATTTTAGCTCATTGTCACTGGTTGCTGCATAGAGGCTGGATTTCAGGAGATGAAGACGGGACTTTGAGGATACAGCAGGCTGACTGCTGTAAGAGACTAGCTAAGGGATGGTGTAGACTTGGCACAAACACAATGGCAAATGGATAGAATTTATGTCAGCATGAAAGCTTGTGACCTGTTCACAGAACCCCTTTCATCTGAGACTAAACAAATATTGATTGAAAAGTAGAACTACAAAAGGAAAATCCGTTCTTATCATCAGTGAGGGGTGCACTGACATAAATTCTGTCTATTTGCAACTGTTCGTTGTGCAAAAATCTACATTTTAAAGATCTCTAATAAGAAATCAGTGATGACAAACAGTCCATTCTGTCAATAATAAGCACACATAAACAAATCTTCAGGATGTGTTCTATTCATAGTCAATAATATTATGAATATATTAACCCTAATACACATAAATGCATAGCAGATACTTGAAACTAATGATCAATGTGCCCCAATAATCAAAGGTAGAATAACTTTAGATTTACAAGGCAAAAAAATATAGATGCCCCTTCAGATGGAGAAAATTTTTTTTTCTGCAATGGGAGTGTTGCCTGTCCAGGTTTTGCAGCTGAGTTCCTTTCTAGGTATTACCCTAAACCAAAGTAAAATGTGGATGTTTCTTCCTCTTCCCTGAGGGCACAACATTCAATGACAAGTCCACTCAAGAACAGGACCTTGGTATCTTTTCCCTTCGACTTGGGACTCAGAGGTTCATCTTCTTAAGCTCCCTGGGAATGACTGAGGCTTTTTGATAAAAGGCATCACCTTTTCTCCTGAGCAGTCCTGTTTTCCTCAGTCCCTCATGGAAACTGTTGTGAAAACCTCGCCCAAGAAACTTCCTCCATGCAAATATCTAGCTGCAAGTCTGTTCCTCAAGGAAGTAGACCTAAGATTAAAAATAAGCACTAAGTTATCTGAAACCTAGTAGACAAGAGATTGTGCTAGGTAGCAGCTCATTTTGAAATTTCCAATCCTGAATGAACAAAAGAAAACTGACTTATTCAAACTTCAGTTTTGATGTTTCAGCCTATGTGTCTGTGAAAAGCAGTGTTCCCATCTGTTTGAAAGGAAAGCTTACTTTAAATGCTAATCTTGCATTTTCAAATAAAACACAGGATAGGCAATTTACATGTGTTTTGAGTATCACTGGTGGTTTCTCAATTCACGTCAAAATTTTTGTCAGTATCTTTATTTGTTATATTATCCAATCCTTCTTTAAAATTCACTGTATTATGATTCAGGATTGACCATTTAGTTAATAAAATTTGTGGAAGCACAAATTTTGCTAACAACATCCTAATCATCAAAAAGTTCTTTTGGGGATACAGCGCAAATACATTCACCTAAATCTAAGGTGTGCTTAATGACCTGGCATTACACTCCTTAATTGAAGCTTTACATCACCAACATGGAAAATGAAGCATCCACATGATTTTCCAAAGATCACAGAAAATAATTTATTTTTATGCTAAGAGAAACCTTAATAATGAATTTCTAAAGCTTTCTTTCTCCTGAAAAAAATTATGGTAAAGAATTTTAGAATAGTCACAAACAGAAATTTCAATGAAGATTCAAATTTAAGCTGGACATTTCCCCCCTCATTATGCCTTGTTCTTCTATTGTGTGTGCTATGGAAGGGAGAAATGGTACACAGAATCTTTGAATGCCATCATTGCAAAGCATACACACTGCTATAGAAAATAGACTATTGGGAATAATATCGCTGTGGTGGGAGAAAAGCAACTCTGAACAACGTAATTTAATCTATCTAAACTAAATCAAAATTGCAACACTCGCTCAGAAAAGAAGTGTCTGTACTGTCCCATTTCTAATTTTTATTTTTCAGGCTGACTTGGGTCTTTGCCTGCCATCCAAATCAATGTTAAATACAAGAATCATAGCCTTGAAATTATTTGTTAAATAATTAAATAGACACTATGCTTTTTTTGTAGTTTTCCAAAAGCATATTACTTCATTAATACATACTATTATTTTGTATATGTGTGTGTGTATGTATAAAATACACTTTGTAAAATATATAGCATAACCTAATAGATAAGAGATTATGTCAGGTAGCAGCCCATGTTTGAAATCCACCACTACAAAACTACATGGTATTTATTTATTCGGGGTGAATAATCATCCTCATTTCTCAAGGGCAGTGCAGTAGAAAATGTACATAAAATTCTGTCTGCTGATTAACCTAACAGACAATAAAAGAATATGAGTATCATAAAATTTTTAAAAGTGTAAATGTGGAGATAATATAAGATGTGGGATTTACAAATCAAAAAAGAGAGAGAAAGCTAATTTCTATCTACCTTCTATGGTATTGTATAGCTACAAAGACACAGAATTATTTAAAATATTGACTAGAGTCAGTCTTTTTAATTTTTATATTTTTACATCAGGAAATGAGAATATAAAAATATCTAAACACTTGTGGGAATATTAAGGACTCCATTAAATTATTTTGAATTTAAATGCAATTTTTACAAATAGAGTTGAGCAATGGGAATAGTTAGTGATTTCAACAAGGTTGGATACTTGAATTATTAAAAGGCACAAGATTAATTTTAGGAGAAGCATCATAATCTGAAATCAAATATTAGAATCTTTATAAATGACAGGGAAAGGGTGGAGAGAAGCTAGAATTCCATTTTACAATCCCATTTTACATTTACATTTTACATTTTTCTCCTTAACTCATTGTTTCCCTTAAAGTAACATAATATTTACTTGTATTTAATGCAAATTTCAAAGTGCCATGATATATCCATATTTGTTTCCAATAGAAATAATTGAATAATATTAGCTGTAATTCCTATATTATAGAGACAGAGAAATACAGCAGTGAGTAAATAATTGCTTATTAAACTTTCAAAAATTTTAAAAAAGTATCCTTCTAATGGCACAATATTCCTATAGCTCCAGAATAAAACATCACAAACATGAGATTACACTTTAACTTCCAAATTACTGGTTTCCAAAAATACCTGGATTTGATTATCATCAGTGTATCTATTGTACGTCTTTGTTTAGAACGCAATGAGATTATTAAATTTAATTACTTTCCCCTGAGGCTTGCTTGGTAAAGGTGCATGCAAAAGGTGGGGCTTCTAAATTAGAACAGATTCTCATGAATAAGGATGTCATTTATTATTACAATTTAGAAAAAAGCAGCAGGTCTGATAGCTTCCTACCTCAGGTACTGGACAAGAATAATGGTACCAAAGGAAAAGCATATCTAATTTTGAATAAAATGCCTGAGGAAATTTTCATCAGGATCTTTCCCCTGTTTCTTTGATATACTCTCTAAAGTTTGGGGGGATAACTTTTACAAAGAAGTATGTGTCAGAGGATGAAACATTAGTGATTAAATATTGCTTCTTTCTATTTCCTTCCTTTCTAGGTCTAGCATTTTTGAAGTAAATTTTATATATTTTTAAACATTGAAAATAAGAGTGCAAAATAAATCTTTAGCAGTCTATGTATTTTTTATTTTTGTGTTTTCTGTTACAGTAGAACATTAATTTTAAAAATAGATCATTATCTTTCACCCATGTTTTCGAATTTTATATAACAACTGATTTATAATTTTTTTATGATGGATGTTTAATTTAAAGATAAATCACCTGATATATATGCTAAACCATACTTTAAAACTTTTTAAAAAGCTTTTTAAAAAAAATATTGACTGTGAGTATGTTGGAGAATCCCGGATTAAAACAAATGTTTTTTTTTGTTTGTTTATTTTAGATATAAATTTAAGGACACTAAAAACATCAGGTAGAACATGTTTGGATTATCTAGTCCCATTTATCTGGGATCATGAAGAAAATCCCAATTGTCTCAATTATGTTACAAGGACTCAAGAAGAGAGAAAAGTGAAATGAAATGTGAGTAATAAATTTTCTTGATTTACAATAACATTAAATTATTAAAGGTATATAAATACTAAAGGTAGCTTTTCCAATGGAATGTTTAAATGGAACATCTTTGGTTTTCTGGAATTTTTCCAAGAAATTTTATAAGCTAATCTATAAAAAAATAAATGCTATGTTCTTTAATTTCCTACTAGACTCTAGGTGTTGAGTAAAGAGTAGCTACTTAATATTTGTTGAATGAATGAATACATATATACATATGTTTTCTAAATTACCAAACTCCACTAGTGTATAACCAAGAAGACAAATACAGGCAAAGAGCTCCTTTGGAGAAGTCCTTTCCTATCAGATTAGATCCTCTATCAAATTAAATGTTTTTTTGTGCTAAAAAATCAATTTCATAATAGGAATAGAAAGACTTATTGTGGGAATGAGGTACATTTAGGAGTATTTAAAGAAAAGAGGAATGTGGCAATATGGGAGAGCAAAACAGACCATGCCAAAGTGTCACTTTGACAAGTGGCTTGCTTAAACTGAAGGCAATTAGGACCTGGCAGACTCAGGAAAGCTTTTCTTTATTTTTCCTTTAATTGCCTAAAATAATTTGGATGGGGGCCTGTACCAGGAAAAGACCTATCACTTGAGGTAAATACGAAGAACATGAGCAAGGTGTGGTAGGCTGAGGGAGACTTAGCAAAACCTGTTTGTTCCAAGTCCTTTCTGCATGGCATGGCAAACATTGTTTTATCAAACATTTGTTCTCATCTTCCTGTAAAATGTTCTCCTCCTGTTTGAAGTCACGGACCTCATCTCCCTCTCCCTAAGTCAAGTTCACATGTAAGCTTCATTTGTATGATTGTGGGGAGTCTCTTAAATCTCTGTGGTGGTCTACCAAATTTGTTTTTGTCCAATTAATCTGTGTTATGTCAATTTAATTATTGAATCAGTCAAAAGAACTTACCAGGGTACTAGCAAAATATCTTCTCCTCTATAGCAATGAGATTCTACGGGTCTGTGGAAATACAATGATCTGGATTGTAAGCATCCTAACCCAGGTAATCCCCACTCTGCTGCTAAGAAGTGAGATCAGTTAGGTTTAAGGTGGTACGGCCATCAGTGATGCCTCTTCTATTTACTAGCTGTGTAAGCTTGGACAAGTTTCTTAGTCTCTCTCACCCTCTCCATCTTTCCCTTAAATTTTTTTTATAAAATGTTTTCTGTCTCAAAGATTGATCAATTATATTGTTCACCAAATATCCTTGTGTTACTGCCTGGGATTCTTGCAACAGGTTAAGACCAGATGACTAGTTTTGAACAATGGGTTGTGATTGGCAGTGATGTGTGTCAATTCTGGGCAGAAAATTTTAAGAGTAAATGGGCATTGCTGCTTCACTCCTTCCTGTACTGTGGGGCTAGAGGAGGAGGCACAGTCCGTGGATGGAGCTAAAGGTGGTGGAGTCCTGCGACACAGTGTGACATGTAGAGTAGAGCTCTCTGCCACCTTTCCCTATAAAAGGTTATGTGTTATGTATAAGGAATACATTAATTTATTTTTTAATTAAGCCCTGAGAGGTGGAGATCAATACAAAGAGGTGGAGATCAAAACTACCCAACTAGAAAATAGAAGAGACATAATTGAAATCTGTGTATGGCCCTACCACCTTAAATATACCTCATCTCATATCTGAGCAATAAGTGGGGATGGCCCTGGTTAGTTCTGGGATGGGAGAGTTGAAATCTTGGTTCTTATATTTCTATAGACCATAATATCGTATAGCTATAGGGGAGAAGTCGTTTTTTCTATTACTGTTTGTACTGTTTTACAAAGAATTTGTAAAAATAAATGACAGAATGATTAAGGCATTATCTTGATAAATATTGTCACAGCACAATAATATTTAATCAATGTTGAGCTTTCTTTTTCATTTTTTAACTGGAAAAGACCAGAAAGTAGTTAATTTGGACTTTGTATGCCGTATGGACTTCTTGCAACTACTCAATTCTGTCATTACAATTGTTGAAATGTGAATGCATTTCATAAATGCAACCATAGAATATATAAAGTATGATGGTTGGTGTGTTCCCATAAAACTTTACTTACAAAAAGAGTTAATGAGTTGAATTTGGCCCAAAGTTCATAATTTGCTGTCCCCTATATTACTTATTATCATTTTGTTTTGATTATAATGATAGTGATTATGGCAATGAAAGAAACGGGACCTCAGTTAATTCACATGCATTTAGAAAGAACATAAATGTACTTAGAACTAGATTTGCTATGGAAAAGAAATTTATGTACTCTGAGCATCCAGCATGTGGCAAGCAATCTGTTAGTGTCTTTATTATACATAATTGCACTTAATCTTTATAGGTCGGCATTTTGCAGATAAGGATCCTGAGACCTGGAGAGATTAAGTGAGGAACTCAAGTTAACACTGTTAGTAATTCTCAGATAGAGGATTTGAATTCAATTCTATTTGACCCCAACTATTGAGCTGGTTCCATATTCTTGTAACTGTTACAGAAAATAAGCAAGACCCAGAGGGGCAATCATAAGGATATTTTCTCTTCATCATTTTCTCTATAAACCCAATATGTGGGGCTGTTATTTTCCTCTCATGCAATAAAATTTGGGCAGATAGCCCAGAGAGCTTATCTGTTGACTCTAAGATAATAGTATTTTTAAAAATCCTTTGTTCACTTTAGTCCCTCAAATAGTTCCAGTGCAGTAAGTATTATGTCCTGTCCAGTATAATAATAAAAACTGTGAACTTTAGCCAAGGTGAAATCTCTGTTTCAACTTTAGTTTAGACCTACTGAAGGCAAGAAACACAGATCTGGGAAGGGCAGAGAGTGGGGAAACTTTTTATTTTCTTTTTTCTTTGCCATCTCCTCCTCTTTGTCATAATATGTCTTTTGTTAATTCCTTATGTTCATCTTCTGACTTGTCCAGGTTTGGAACTGGGACCTTAGGGCAGAGAGGGTCTTATCAGACTGGCAGTGATTTGGCTGTGCAAGGTGTTTAAAGATGATGTTTTCTCTTCAAATACCAGCAGCCACTGCTGAGGATGTGGGGGGCTCCTCTCATCTATAGTTTCCTTTTCTGCACTGAATACTCCCCCTCCTGCCAATCTCTTACCTCCCTCAAGTCTCTTTCTACCAAGGCACACTCTGTACTACAGGTGATCTTGGGAAAGATCTGAGTTCAAATGTTTATTTTTTTCTATCTCTCTCTCAATCTCCAACCCCCCCCGCCCCACTCCCATCAACATGGAATTTTAATTTTGCCACAACTACCTCTTCAGGTATACTACCTATTTGGTCAGACACCTTCCAATGAAATACGATGTAAATGAGTGTCTTTTATCCCACAGCATCTGTAGAAATATTTTAATGATCTTATGTAAAGGTTTAAAGTGCTCTATTTTTTCTTAAGACACTTTACAGAATGGTTGTATATATAAAATAATACTCCAGAAATATTTGCAAAAGTTTGACAGACCAGAAGGGACTTAGAGGTCAATAAGGCCATTCCTTAGCCGAATCAATGAATCTTTATTCAATGCCTAGGGTTTGTAAATTGCTGGACTAGGGCTTAAGACCGAGACCAAATGCAAATGCCCTTAAAGTCATTTTTTTAATATCAGTCTTTCCAGAGAATATACTACCCCATTTCCATAGTTTTTCTAAATATTGGGGTATTTTTTATACCCCTATTATTTTAAACAAGTATACCTGCTTTGTAGAGCAATGCTCATTTTTACAGAACAATCACTTAAATGTTGAAGGCTCGTGTTCCTTTTCATATTTCTTTAGAATTTCTATTATTAGCTCTTTCAGCTTTTCCTTTCAAGGCAGGCGTTTAGAGGTATCTATCTCCATTATCCAATTGTACTTAAATCCAGATACTGGATGCTCTTTTAGAGATAACTCTCACTGCTGTGGTTGAAAAGGACCCATCCTGCTTTTGTGGGAGCTCATACATGGCTTGGATCAGCTCTTGACATTTTGCATTGTTTTATGGAATCTGTCAAGATCCAGTTCCCCATCACTGCCTTCTCTGTCTTTCATCAGTATATATTTATTTCTATCTAACACATATATAATGAAATAGAACCATATATGTGAAACTTATAAAATAAATATATACACAAATATGGCTTATAGATGTATACATGTATATACACATACAATGTTCTGAATCTAACAACAAGAGTATAAGTTAGGGAGACATTCTTTTCTCTTTAGAAAGTTCAAATATTTCCTTAAGCCATAATTTCCTTTAAAATTACTTTATATACAATCTCTTAGGACAAGTCTTACATAAAATGGGTTAAACACCTAATGATGTTTCTTAGTCATCAATGGGATGAATTCCATTCATGATCTGAAAAAATATGTAAAAGAAAGATATTTAGTCATATACATTAAGCTTTAATTTAAAAAAATATTGGACAGAAACTCCATAGGAAATAAAAATTATTTTCTCTTGAGTGAAGAAATACTGATGTATTATATTCAATGCCTATACATTTAAATAATTCAAACCTAATATTTTAGGGAGATGTTTCTACTATAACACACCATAGATAAAGGAAAATAAACTTAACTTGCACCTGCTGAGAATATGTTTTAATGCCATAGCTCATGGTACACTTTCCCTGTCCTGGTCAACAGGCAATGATACATTTTGTTCATAGCATATAGTCAGCTTGTTTTGAAATCCAGTCACATATTGGATGTGCTGACCCCCTGCCATAGCGAATTCTACAGACAGGAGTTCCATGCTATGAAAAGTGGTATTCAACGAGAGGGGTTCACAGAGAAAGTTAAAGTTTCTCAATTTAATTTCTCAAAGTGCCCTAAGCTCCATCTATCTCCCTTCCAATGTTCTTTGCAGCTGCTTAGCACTTCTGGACTAGTTGAGTCTGGGTGAGTTGACTGCCTCCCCCTATGGCAGTATTTCCTTTTCAAAGAGTAGTCGACATGGTTGTATAATTTTGTACAAGGAGTGGAAGACTTTGTGGTTGACCAGGCCTTGCTGAAAGATAAAAAGCAGAAAAACTACAAGTGTAAGCTGAGGAGAACTTTGTCAAACTCAGTTGAAAGTTGGGAGAATGTATACTTTCTACAATGGAAATCTGTTGCATTTTTTAACATCATCTAACTGCAAGTGGTTCACAATATTTAAAAGATTCCATTAAATTTGGCCAAACTTTTCAGTATTCCAGCAAACATGTGGAGAAAGAAATTATAGATATAATTATTGCAATGGAGAAAAACAGAGGAGTGTTCTTAAACTCCTGGCTCATTTACTATCACATCTTGGGTCTTCTTAATGGTTAATGCCTCCTAGAGTTCCATTTTGCTTCAGGTTGAGCCACTATCATTCACTCTGGTATTCTCATAGCTATATGCTATATGTTATAGCAGGCAATTCCCTCCACCTACAATTTCTTGCTCTAAGGATGAACAAAGTTTTGGATCTAAGTTTCCTACAGTACCCTGCTAATAAATCAGCAAAATAGTGGCTGCCTAAACTGGCTAAAAATATTATTGAATAGATTATTTTGGAGCTTAGAAAGTCCTTTATTTCATGAACAGAAAGCACATTGAGACTATGAAATAAAAAAAACTGAAGGAACAGAGGTCTTTGATGATGGCTGTATTGGATAGATTTAAACATGGTAGAACAGCAGTCAAGAATGTGAATGAGCTGTAGGATCTATATACTGAGTCAAGTACTATGTGTCAAGAACTGTGATAGGCAGATTTGCTTACAGTATTTCAAACCTTTGATATGCATGTTGACAACCAATTTTTCTTTTTTTTATTAAAGTTACTCCAATATTGTTTGAAGTTTCACTCTTCTCAGCTAAAATTCTAGAACCAGCAGATTCTAGTTATCTATATCAGTCATCTAGTCATGTTCATTGCACAGTTCTGGACAATGATATGGGAGTGAATGTCTCTAGAGGCAGGCTCCCTTTTAGCTATTTAAGCTCATAAATTAAAAAGAAAAATCCTGGTAACATAAAATTTTGACTTGACTTGTCCCCATCCTCCTTCCCACATGGGGGACAACGGCACATGGGACCTGGGGCAACAACTGTGTTTAATGAAACAAACAAGAAGGAGGGGCACATGGAAAGAAATCTAAGTTTGAATTTTAGATGACTGTTTGGGGACGGTTCCACCATTTCTGGACATTCTACAACTAGCGTTTCTATTGTATTAAAAATAGAATCCTATTTAAGTCATTTTTTGGTCAAGCTCTATGGTACTCCCAGTGTAATGCTATCATTACTAGTGTACATATCATAAGAACTCTCTGAGCTATGTGGTAACATCCACAGTGAGGCCAGAGGAAAGGAAGCTAGGATTTGAAGCTCCTTTGTTTTTCACTCATTTCTTGTAATACTATAAGTCCTGAATTTTTCTTTAGTGATTTAATTGAAAAGAAAGAAGAGTCAGACATCATATATGCAGTTACCCAAAATTTGCATGATAACTAATAGACTAGCCTAAGTTTGCAACTGTGTTAACATACTGAATTTCCTGAGTCAAACTTCTCACCATTGGGTAAATTTATATTCAAATAATTCATGGTATGATAAGCCTATTAAAATCCAAGTAGAGATATTGGCTAGGAGATAATCTGGAATTCAAAAGAGAATTTGTTTGTTCCCCAAACATAAATTTACTCATCAATTGCGCATAGGTAATATTTTAAGCTATGTGTCTGGGTGAGATCACAATGGAAAAGAGTAAATAGAACAGGAAATAGTCTGGGTTTCCATTGACATGTTGATAAGTGTAAAATATACAAAGATGGAACATTCCGTAAATGCAGTCTCCAGAAAAAAATAAATGATGGTAATTTATGATTCATGGTGTCAAATGCTGCTAATTTGTCAAGCAAGATAAAAATTGAATTGACCATTGAATTTAACTACATGAATAGTTTTGGTTGGTAGCATGGCTATCTTTCCTAGTGTGCCTGTGGTAATTTGTGCCTTTGGTCTTGGTTTAATTAATATTAATGTTCCTTTCATTCATAAATGTCACAGTTAAAAAAAAATATTGTCCTAGTCATTAGTGATCCTAGCAAGGGAAGTTTTGGATGAATTCTGTAAGCAAAATTCTATTTGGAGCATAAGAAAAAACAAAGGAGGAAATAGTATGATATTCATAGGAGCAGTTTTGCTGCAAAGGCATACAGAAAATGGAATGGAAAGTGAGATTGAGAAAAACAGTGTAATTATGTATCAAATAGACATAATATAATGAAAAATTAGTGATAGAGGAGCAAAAAAGAAAAAAGTCCTCTAATAATTGAGAAGAAATTGGACCTGTTTAGTGAAAGGATTGGTTTAAGAACGGATGAATATTAGAAACCACTCTCCAAGGGTTTCTTGTTTTTGCATGTTTTTTGGGTAAGGTATTCATTGCCTGTGTTCTATGCTACTATTCAAGTATATTTGTACATTTAATCAAGAGCCTTGGAAGAGAGAAAGAGACTCTCTTTATAGCACAGCATAGATTTGCTTATATACCTGAAGTGTTTACTTCTGGAGCAAAGGACAGGGATATGTACTGACCTTTATCAGAGCATGTCTTCCTTAAGTTCGGGATTCCTCTGCTGCCATGTAAACCATGGCACGTTCACCTGCTATGGTCTTTGTTGTGTTACCTGTGGGAATTGAGGCTTGGAGAACTGGAAATCAAAAGACATTTTGATAGAATACTGAGTTGGGAAGGAGCCCTAGTCATATAGATCTCCTCCTCCAAGGATAAAATTTAAGCCATCTTCCAGTCTATTAAGAATTGATAATTAGAAAGACTAGGAAGCAAGTTGAAACTGATGAGATGCATGCTGTAGATAAAAGTTGCTTCAGGAAAGGATCATGCACTGGTTTTGAGCATCAATCAACATTCTGATATGTAAGGTTTGATATTTTGATTAACTGAACTCAAGTCAACAAGTTATACTCGGTAGGCATGGTATTGGTATGTTTGGTATTGATATGTTCTTCAAAAGTGAGTGTCACTTTCTTTTACATTTAATTTACATTTAATGTCAAGTCAGTGGATGTATTATAGCAGTATTGTGATTAACATTCCAGCATCTAGTCTATTTGAAATAATCAATCTAATCCACTCTTCTTGCTAGGAATTGATTTGAAGGAAGGACTCAGATCTGGAATATAAGATGTGAAGTGAAGACTGCTGAGTGGCTTTTATAAAATTTGGTCCCAATTTCTGAGAAAGATTCATAGAAATAGGATTCTCTATACTTTGGAGTCTAAATGCAACTTTTGATCTCAGCAGGTACTTGCTGTCAGTTTGAGACTAAGTCAATATGTGAGAAAGCAGACAATAGAATTAGAGAATAGCAGAGTCAGAATTTGACATATTGTGTCTGAAAACTGCCAAACTTCTGGGCTTATTTTTTAATTAAGTAATGCCTTTCCTTTTAGCTAATTCATTTTCAATTGAAGTTTTATTTTGTTTATGCAGCTGAAAGTATTCTGATACTTGTAATATTTTTAACTTGAGTACTTTAAAATGGAAGAGAATTATTAGAGAGGAGTGGCATATAGCTTCAAAACTTCCCATCCCTCTTGGACCTAAACAATCATATTTATATAACATTTCTTGAAGTTATTTGATCATAATTGTGAAATTGCAATGATTCTTGTTTACCACATTTTTGCTAATCTTTGTAATGATGTAATGGAGTTTCATTCCTTATTTCTGCTTCTGCTTCAATAAGTATCACAAAGTGGTGTTAGGCATCATATCCTTAATGTCACCCTCCTTCACTGTCCATACTTAACACTTTTTGCTCCGCTCACGTATTCACGTATTCACGTGTTCATCTAGTCTCCGATTTTTCATGCCACGGTGGATTTATTTGGAACTATTAGGAGCTATTTCTTTGATTGTACTCAGTCTAGAAGCTTTAATCTCTATGCATTTAAAATGCCATTAAAATATATCCAGTAGTTCAGGAGCTGTGTGTGTTTTATTGAATGTTTATACCATTCATGTGGTGGCACAGAAAATAGCCGGCACACAAAGTGTTAAGCAAGTCCTTGGAATGAAGCTGACTTGTGAGTTTTCACAATAGAGTTAGGACTTAGAGTGGGAACTGGGATCAAATTAAGCTACATTGATCCTTCCTTTCTTATGCTCTGACCCCGTACCTATAAATCCCAAGACTGCATAGTTTCTGTGTGTGCTGCTGAGGAGGATTCCATGTTGTTTTCCTCACCTGGAAAACAGGTCACTCACATATTCTAACACTGCCTTTGTTTATATCTTAGTTGCTGTTGCTAAACTGTCATTTTTGTTAGACCTCCAACTTATCCCTTTTTTTTAAGATTTATTTATTTACGCATACTAGACCTGGGGTGTAAGCCAGAGGTGCGGGGGTGGGGTGGTGGTGGGAGAATTCACCAGGGGAGTAGAACAGATGGCTCTACTGAAATACACTGCTGAGCGGAGCAGCAGGCAAGGCAAGAGAGGTCTGCTGTGCCATGTGGGTTAGCTCCCTGGCCAGGGATGGAACACATGCTGCAGATAGCTTCATAGTGCTGAGACTTAACCCCTTGCGCTACCAGGGAGGTCCCTTTTCTAGTACTAATGTTTACCAGGAAAATAGATGTCTTTCATATGCCTTCACATTGGGGGCTGTTTTACTGTCCTGCATAGTGATAGGTGACAGAAAGAATAACCATTGCTAAAATGCATGTTATATTTTAATATTTTTTATACTCAGAAGATATATAACTGAGGTAATTTCAATCTATTGCTATTCTTGGTGGAAATAATTATTGGAGTATTTATAACACATTCACACATTTCATTGACTTTAGTTTTAATACAAAATTAGATAAAAACATAAATTCACCATCAATGGAAATTCCTAAATACAAGGCACGGAAACAAAAATAATTCCACAATTTTTTGTGTTGCTTTTAAAGACATTTTCAGAAATCAAAATATCACAAATAGCTGATTGGCCAAATGAGCTTTTGCTATTACCATCTTTCTATCATGGAATTGCAAGTTAAAAGTATAAAAGTGGTTTAAGAGAACATACAATTTGTTTCTGTGATAATTCATGCTGGGATATTTGTTACCCCAGGAATTTAATTAGTGTGTTTGAATGTTAAGGAAAATGAAAGTAATTGGTGGTAGACAGAAAGTACCTTAAATGTAGTGACTATAAATAGTGGTTAAGCATATATGAAATAGAAGTAGTAAACAATTGAATATTAATTGTCATCATTTATATCACACTTGGGGGGTTTTCATTTTAAATTTAAACTTTTAGCGATCTAGTGGAACTTATCCATTTTGCAAGTGGAGAAAGGCTCAGAGAAAAAGATATTTTCATTTGACTGGTAAAGAGGAATAAAAAATGTGAATAAAATATTGATTTTTCCCCCTAATTCCAATTTTGCTGATGGAAAAAGCAGCATAAAATAATAGCTTTTTAAATAAATCAAGAAAGTAATTTAAAAATTACTTTTTTGGAATTTTTCTAGAGTTGTTTTATAATGGGCTTGTGAAATTATATGTAAATAAAAAACTACTGGTAGGCCTAAAATTGTTGTAGCCTAAAATAACAAAATTTTTGCAGACTACTGTTTAAATTATGTGTTATTTGAGGTGTTTTTTTTCTCTTTGAAATTGATGGCAGTTTGAAAAGAAATTGAGTAAAGCCTTAAAAATAGTTCACTAGCACACCAAAATCTTACATGAATGTCAGTATAACAATTGACTTGAACTCTACCCAAATTTATTAATTTAGTCCATAAATCAGTTTAATCCATTTTGATATTTTCTAGGAAAAGAAATTAAAATCTTCCTCTGGCTATTTTGTAACATTCTCATTACTGGATTAAAAAAACTGTTATCTCAAGTAGATTATTTTCTAGAAACAAGTTATTGACGGTCATTTAAAAATTAGTAATGTATATGGCTTGTGCTTTAATATGTTACTTCTGGAAATGTGGATGCAAAATTAGGTGGTTGTGAAGCAGCCTGAAGAAAAAAGTCTTGTGTGCTGTTTGAGCAAGATTCTTAGAGGCAAATAGACATGGAAGAACAGGACAATAAGTAATGTCATGTTTTAAACATGCAGCACTTGAATCATTAATTTATGAGTTGGATATGGTGTTTCTAGGATAAAAATGCTAACAAGCAGTTTAAATATCCTCTTAGAAAGACATCTTGAGCAGAGCAGTTGGCTGTTTCTCTTAAGTGTCCTACTTCCACTTCAGATGTGACTTGCTTATCAAACTTATCCTACATAATTTACTTGTCTATGCTTTTCATATGTTTATTAGCTCTTTGTGATTTCTTCACTGTGCATTTCCTAATCATATCCTTTGCCCATTTTAATGGGATGTTGGTCATATTCTTTTGTTCTGTATCAAAATAATATTAGCAAATATTTCATGTGCATTCATATAAATATTAAAATCATCTGCCTAGTATTTTAAAAAAGATTGGGACTTCTAGTTCTAGGAAAATGCATTCAACTATTTAGAGTAGTATTCCCATGAAAATATCAACATATTTAAATGGAAGAAATTTTAAAATTATTTTAAATTATAAGATATCCAGCAATACAGTAAATCAATTTAATAGAACTAGAGAGGTAAATAGAATCCTGAACCCATTTCTGCCCTAAAGATATTTATTTACCAATCCATTGGTGGGCATGGATGACCCTGAGTGGCATAGGAAACAGAAGTCAAGGTCTAGGATCTCTTCAGAAGTACACATTACATATTAATCTTTGATCCTAAAAGATAAATCTGCAAAGAACTATCACTACCAGGAATTATAGAAAGTTTCTCAGAATTTGAAAGAGTAGGAGAAAATAGTTCTTAAGCATTTAAAATTAGCTGCTCTTCTATGAATTTATAATCTTAACCATATCTATGTGATATATGTATAAGTGTTTACATACATGTGCAATTAAAAATGACCTACACAAACACAGGGTTGACACTTTAAAAACATGAGTTTGAACTACATATATATGTGTATGTGTGTGTGTATGTGACATTGCCCCTTGAATAACACAGATTTGAACAGCACAGGACCACATATGCATGAATTTTCTTATAAACAGATGATGAAAAATAGGCTACAAGGATATTTTCCCTTATTATTTTCCTAGTAACATTTTCTTTCTTTATCTTATTTCATTGTAAATATACAGTATACAATACACGTAACATGCAAAATGTGTTAGTTGACTTTATGGTTGCTTCAGTAAGGCTTCCAGTTAACAGCAGGCTATTGGTGAAGTATTTGAAGAGTCAAAAGTTGTATGTGATTTTCAATTGTGTGGAAATAGATGCCCCTAACCCTGCATAGTTAAGCATTAATTGTGTTTATACATACTTATATACATACACAAGGTTGCTAGATCTAGAGAACATGGTGAAATTGCAGAGTATTGGAGAAAGTGTATATGAACTAAAGTGGTTCAGAAGAGCTATTACACAAAAGATTTATATGGAAAATGTGAAGACTCAGTCTTAATTCCTATATACTTGGAAGTTAGACGCTCTGTTGCAACTTACATGTGCTATAGTTTTATTTGCTGTCTTACCTACTCAGTGTCAGGATAAAGACAGGTATTTGGGTTGAATTGTGACCCCTAAAGAGAAATGTTAAAGTTCTAACCCCTCGCAGCTGTAAAGGCAATCTATTTGAAAATAGGATCTTCATAAATATAATCAAATCAAGATGAGGTGGTACTGTATTATGGTTGTTCTGTCCAATACCAGTGTTCTTATAAGAAGTGAAGGGACATAGACAGACATGGGAAAGGGACAAGGTGAAGTTAGAGATTAATGTAGCTACAAGTCAAATAATACCAAGGAATCTAGAAGATGGAAGAAAACATTCCTCTCCTAGTGTCTCCAGAAAGACTATAGCCATGTGGTAATCTTGATATTGGACTCAATCCCCAAATTATATCTCAGCCTGTGAGATAATAAGTTACTGCATTTGAAGGTATCTACTGTGTGATATTTTGTTGTGGCAGTTCTAGAAAACCAACACATCATGCCTACTATTCCTGCAAGATCTTTTCTTCCAGCTTCTCCTATTCAGTCTGGGAGTATTGATCTGAGATGAAGAGTTCTGGCTTCTCCTGCAGGACACCCCATCATCGAAGGCTTCCAAGATGGAAACTTAGAAATGGTCAGAGATAAACGATATTATCTCACAAGTTCCAGTTTGTCTTCACTTTCTCAACTTTCTGACCATTTTCTTTTCCCATTTACACCCCCTGTAGACTTCAGGCTTTGGCACCAGTCTCAGAAAGAATCACCTTCTCTTAACCGTAGTGGTTCTGTTGCTCTGACTGAATCCTAATGGTTGAAATCCAAATATATTTCTAAGAACTTTTTTTGGTTAAGAGTATAAAGATTCGGGCCTCCCTGGTGGTGCAGCGGTTGGGTGCTGTGCTGTGGAGCTGTCGACAGTGGTGATGTGAGTTTGATGCCCGGCGGGGAGATTCCTGCATGGCACGGCAGACCTCTCCTGCCTCGCCTGCTGCACCCCTCAGCAGTATATTTCCATCAGTCTGCCTGTTCTGCTCCCCACTCTGTCTCTGGTGAACCCTCTCGCTGCCCCACGCCTCTGACCTGTACCCCAGCTTGTATGCATAAATAAATAAATCTTTAAAAAAAAGAAATTAGGGCCTCCCCAGTGGTGCAGCGGTTAAGCGCTGCGCTGTGGAGCTGTCGGCAGCGGCAACGCGAGTTCGACACCCAGCCGGGGAGAATCCCACATGGTGCAGCAGACCTCTCCTGCCTCGCCCGCTGCTCCCCTCAGCAGTGTATTTCTGATCTGCCTGTTCTGCTTCCCACTCTGTCTCTGGTGAACCCTCTCGCCGCCCCATGCCTCTGGCCTGTGCCCCAGCTTGTATGTATAAATAAAAAATAAAAAATCTTTAAAAAAAAAAAAAGAAATTATTCAGAAGATGGAAAATCTACTTTAAAATATTTTTTAAAAAAGTATAAGATTCTATATTATTTCCCAGTAATAGTTTATTTTTGTCTTTTAAATTGTTATCTCTTAATCTTAGTTTTTAAAAGTATTTAGTAAATACTGATTATAATATCATTTTTATTTTAAGCTGAATGTATTATATGCCTTGAAAGCCCAACAATTGGCTGCACCTGTGAAAAATAAATAGATGAAAATCTCCTACCATTGTGACAATTACAGCATTAGCAAATGCAATGGACATGAATCAAAACTGTTTCTGCCACTAAAATATAGAGAAATTGCTTATTTTTACATAAAGCCTTAACCATTTACAATCAACACCAGATTTTACACAGTGATTCCACGTTTTACCAAAGTATTCAGTCAATCATTTTTAATGAAATATAATTTTAATATAATAAACCAACAATTCGATGATTTGATAGTTAAAAATAAACTGATGGTTCAGTTAAAAGATTCATTTCATATGGGGAGATCCTATTAATATTTTCAAGTATTTTAATTATCTGAGCACCTCCACACCTAAGAAATATAAAACTCTAGATTAATATTTTTATATATAAAAATGTAAACATACACCCCATCCCTACATATACACAGAATTTTGTGAAATATGTATTTGAAAAGGGATTCATGCTGTTAGAGTTTTCTTTTGCTTCTTCCTTTTCAAAAATTGTGCCTGAACGCAGGAGAAATAGGAAATGCTCTGATTAGAAACATGAGGAAAAATAGTCTGACTGTGAAGATCCACTTATAAGACTAATTTCTGATTTGGAAAACACAACTCTGTATTTTACTTCTCACAATGCAGATCAATTAATTTATGCATTCTATATGTCTATATATCATGTAAAAGGGGCTATGTATTTACTATTACTTAGAGTATATTTGAATTCTGTTAGGCATAATGGTGATATTAGCTAATCTTTACTGAATTTCATTATATTCTAGTAAGTGCATTAGGAATATTATGTTTATTAACTTGTATAATCTCCACACAAATATTACCAGGAATACACTGTTTTCTTTGTACTTTCTACTTGAATTCTGGATCTACACACATTCTGGCAATTTTCCCAAACACTAACAGTTTATAAATTTGGGAACCAGCAGCACATTCAGTTAGTCATCCTGTTTCTAGAGTCTGTATATTTAGCTGTTTTGCACAAGGTGCTGTGTCTTTATCAGACACATTCATATGATTTCTCTGGTTTATGTCATAGCAAGAGGAAATATCACAGACTCTTAAATTTTTTGTTAAATGTCTACAAATGCATATATGAGGGAATTCTTCAAAATACCATGTGAAACTAATGAGAAAAGTTACAGAGTGAAGTATATTCTAGAGCAAAACCAGTAAAGAGGATTAACAAATCACTAATGATTGTGATTTCTGACCTTTCCAGAACAGGAAGACGTGAAGTGGTCAAAGTGGGCAAGTATCTAGGAACTTGAACTACAGGTAGAACAATAATGTTACTGGATTAAACATAAATTCTGGTACTAACTCAGGTTTACACATTTGGTTTCTGAGACCAGTACAGTGATTTCTTATCATACTTTGGCAAATTAGACAGCACTTAATTTTATACACACACACACATACATACATACACACACACACACACACACACACACACACACACAGAGAAAAGGAAATACCTTCTGGAATAACTTAAGGAATCATATAATTAGTATAATATAATATAATATAATATAATATAATATAATATAATATAATATAATATAATATAATAATATAGTAAAACTGTTTTGTTTCATACTTTCAAATCTTATACCAGCTGACATCTGTAGAGAGGAGAGTAAATTTTGTCACCAATGGCTGGTATTAAACATTTATTATTAATAAGTCTTGTCAACATTGTTCAATATTAATAAGGCTGTGCCAATTTTACTTTTTCAAATGCATCAAGCTTCTGTGACAATATATGTTATTAACTTTTATAATTGCTCTATGGAGGCTTGCAAAGCCGTATTAGCAACTTCGTAAATGATTCATAAATATACATAGAAGCTAGTTTATGTCATTATTTCAAGTACTTTATATCTATTTTTTAACCAACTTGATCTCCCAGACTTTGAGAAGCTTTATCAATACATACAATTCTGTCACCTTCTCTTAATATTTCTAACATTTTCCTCTCTGTATTGTGGTACCTTCCAATATGGAGAATACAGTTTTAGGATAAAGTTGAAACATGTAAAATAACATCAGCAAAGTAAAAAATTACCCACAATATTTTACTGAATATTTTTCATTCAAATGCCTTTTTAATTTCAGTATCAATAACATATCTTCCCCGTTGCCATATACCACATAACTAACAAATCTTTAACGGTTTTACATTTCTGTTTAATTTTGATCTAAACGTGTTGCACGTAATACAAATTGTAACTCCTGTTTCAAGATAGTGAACTGAACATATTAGTCTTAGCCCCCTGCATCAAATATCTAAAAGCAAAATAAAAGTAAAAAAACAAGGAAACTGGAACTTTGGTTGTTCTGCCTGGCTCTCCTTGGGCTGTTGTTTTTGTCCCTCCCTCCCTACCTCCCTCTCCGCCTCCCTCCCTTCCCCTTTCATCAGAGTAAGTTGTGTTCCACTGGCAGGGAACTTTTGGCAGAGCTTCCATTATTTGCAATACATTTATAGGATAAACAAGGCCTGTTGAAGGAACACAAAAAGGATTTAAAGTTTCAAAATGTGAACTTTATCTGGTACACCTAATGGATTATTGCTTGATGATTCTGTATCCTTTACTCCAGTATGATCAGGACCTGGGTCACTGAGACATACCACTTTCATGGAAGTGATGGAAGGTTGTGAGTAGCAAGTGTAGTCGGGGGTTTTGTCTGCTGTATCCCCCCTCCCTGAGAGCTCTAGCTTCTCTCCCTGGGACCTGCATGGTACAGTGGAACGATACCACACAGAGGTATGCTGAGCTCTGTGAAAATGGAGATCTTGAAAATAATCAGGGTTATTTTAAAACTATGTGAGCAATGGAAGATTTTGATTAATGAGAAGAAAGAGAAGCTATTCTTAGTAAGATGCCAAAACCTAAACTTCCTCCAAACAGTGAAGAATAGAGTCCAAATGAAAGAACTCTAGCTGCAGCTGATCTTAAAATATTCTGAAGTAATTTGTAGTGGAAGATCTGGATATAAACCTAAACCTTTGGGCAGATTTCAGTAATGTCTTCAATGAGGCACAAATCATTGTGTCTGGGGAGAGATTTTTATTTTCTTGCAAAATATGTTTTTCTTATCTGATTTGATTCTTATACATAATTGATTAAAATCTTTTTATTATGAAGGTTTGGGACCAGTTTTAAGGGGACCCACAGACATGTATACAAATATTTAAAAATTACTAGCTTGTTATTAGTGTAATTTTTTACTACTTTGGATAATAAAAATACACTTTTTATTCAGGAAGGGAACAATTTTTTAAAAATTCTCTTTGGTCATTAAAGGAACCAAAATAGGACATAAAAAGTCATATTAGGGTTTTTGACCCTCTCAAGTTAACCTTAAAATTATTGATTGCATCAAATCATAAGATCCTGGAAGATTTTGGTAATGATATTAACAATTGCAGGAAAATTAATCAGGTGCCCATTGATTTTAAAGTATACATTGGGTATCTTGCCATGGAAGATACTAGTCCAGCTTAGAAGGAAAGAACAGTAAGTACTTTGCCATTTTAAAGGTTATATTAATTCTGTAACCATTAGAAATGCTGGGCAAACATTTTTAAAAAATCTACATGAAGTTAATTGCAATTGAATTCCCAGTTAATCAGGTATTTTGAATGCAATTTGCATTAAGCACCATAACATGTTTAAAATCTGGTAACATTTTAATGTTACTTTTTACTGAGAGTAGTATTTTATGTGACATGCACACCCTAGTTTATTTTGGTCTCTGAGTGTGAATTTGCAAATTATTATAGGTATCCTAAACTAGAAAAGCGACAAGTGTTAGTTCACTTTGATACTGGCTATTCTTAATTTTCATATGAATATAGAACTTGGACTAAATGTTGTCAGTGGGACTGTGCTGCATGTGGAACTTAATAAATTAGTCATTTTCTTCAGACTCAAAGGAGTGATAAATAAAATTGGGAGTCATAAGATACTGGTGGACAATTTAAGATAAGTTTTTAAATCAATTATGAGCTGTGGAATATTAAATTAAATGTTGTCTTCCTAGAATAAAACTGCAAGAATAAAAGCTTTCCAGTTTAAGCAAAAAGAGGAAACTCAGAAAAGTTCTAAAAGCTGATAATGTGCAAGTCAATTTCAATGATCATAAAACTATACCTTTAAAATTAACAAATTGACAAAATATCCATCATTTATGACAAGTAAATAATTCTATTGAATGCTTCTAAATACCTAGATAAAGTGGAAAACACTATTTAGACCTACATGACATAGTTGACGTTAAAAATATTGCCTACTATATATTGGTGTGCCGCCTGTGTAAAGTTTTTCTGCCAAATGGGCCAGCTGCACACAAATATTTAATCTTCAAAAAAAATCTGCAAAGAAACTAGAAATATTGATCCAATTTAGAGACTCAGGGAGTTTAAATAATGTGACTAATTTCACAAAGGTAATATGGTACAAATCTAGGATTTGAAATGAAGCAGTTTAGTGCCAAAGTTTAAATATTGTTTTACTTTCTTTGCAATAGAGGGGGGATACTATACATAAAGTAAAGGAGCAAATTGACAAAGGAAAACTTTGCTTTAAATACAATTATTAGAAATATAATTTCTAAACATATGTGTGTGTGATTAAAGAACAAGAAATGAACTAAGTCCATAATTCAATAAGATAGTAAAAGAACAATGAAATAAATCTCTAAACAGCAGGAGGAAGGGATTCGTTCTAAAACAGACATTAATAAAATAGCAAAAGGAAATCAAAATAGCAAGATTGATCAATAAAAAGAAAGCTGGTTCTTTGAAAAGACTGGTAAGATGATAAGCCTTTGGCAAACAGGATCAAGAGCTAATTAATGTGAGATGGCACAAAGGGAAAAAAATATCTGGAATGAAAAAAGGAGGTCATGACTGCAGGTCTAGAGGAGATTAGAATAACATTTCAGAGAGCACCATATACAACATTATAAAACCATTTTAAACATAGGCAATTCAGAAAAAAACATAGGTCATCAAAATTGTGCCCAGAAAAAATAAGAAATCTGGGTAGAACAATAATCCTAGAAAAAAAAGTAAAAACAGTCATTAAAGATTTTCCCGTGGTAAAGACATAGATCCCTGGGCATTTTATGCAGAATTTCTAGCAAATTTTAAGTGATAGAAATTTCAATCACTTAAAGTATTAGAGATCACGGGAACAGATGGGAAGTTACGTACTCTATTTTCTAATGCTCATGTATAATTAATGACACGGCTAATTTCACTCTTGAGCATAGATACATAACTAGACTGGGTTATCCTTTCCTAAAATAAATACACCTAAATATGCATGGTCAAGAATTCCTATTGATTTTGGAACATGGATCAGGTGGGTTCAGGAGAGCATCTCTCCAACATAAATTTGATTATTGATTTTGATTTCTAAAAACATTAATTATCATCTTTTGAATTGCCATCCCCTGTCTTTATATGTTTGATAATTATTTTTATGTCTTTTTTCTTTATACACTTTAGGACATTATTTCTTATTTTTCCTCCATATTACTGATTAATTTTTATAGCATTATTATGTTTATTGCTTCTAATGCATATCTTTCATATTTATTTATTTATTTATTTTCTAATTTTAGGTGACTTTTAAATAAACTGTAATATTTCAACCTATCTTTTCATTTTAGTTTACTGCCCAATGTCAGTTTTCATATACAAATTTATGACTTTTATTTTTTAAGCCTATAAAGGATGCAATTAGGTGGTTTGTAAAGTGTATACCTTTCTGTTTAGTGAAGATATATAAAAGTCATAGACATGTATTCTTTAAATCTTATCTCTAACATCACCAGTCTAACTATTGACCTAAAAATGTCCAAGTTGTTAAGACATATATCAAAAAATAAAGGGTTGCAAGATAGTTAATAAAATATTTAAAGGGTAAAGGTCACTGTTGTCTTTGTTAAAAAGCTTCTTCACAAAAAGGACACTTTTTTTTTTTACTGCAATGATCAACTACTCTAATCCATGCATCCCATAAAATACATGGCTAAAAAAAATATTTCTTATAGATTATGATTAAATACGAATATGGTTCTTATATAGAGCTAAAGTGAAACAAATAAATCAACAAATGAAAACACATATTCCAGGTCAATATGATCTCGACTGTATGAGGGCTAGATAAATCCATGGCAAGTATGTAAAACTGTTAAGTACAAAACACTTGTCTCCTTTATTCATGTAAAAATAAAAAAATCTTTTGTCACATCCACACTACTGGATTTTAAGTACTAGAAATTCCAGTGGGAAATTATAATTTGTGAGCAAATGGACATTCGCTCTATTAACATGTAAGTCATGGCTTCCACACATATATTCACATTAATTAAATGCTGGAAATTAAAAATAGAGTGCCTTCAGGAAAACACGAATTTTAGAATAGAATAGCATTCATAAAACTGAAAGGTAAACAGAAACCAAGCTGTAATATAAATAATGCATCCAGGTGTCAAGTAAATAAACATTTAGGAAATATGCATGAATAGTGATGAGAGCCTCCACAGGACGGTTGTGCACCTGAGCATTCCCCAAAGAACCATCTAGTCTCTTTTGCTGACTAGATTTGTAGCAGATTTCTAGATATAAACAATAGTCGTTCCAGTATACAGAGCTTGTAATCATATTCATCATGTTTAAAAGTAACTTTCTACATCATCATCCTGATGAGGTATTCTGAAATGTCAGTATTTCTATCAGAGATTATACATTGGCCCTCTAGGGTATTGCCTAAGTAAGACCTCTTTTCTCCCTCCCTCCTCCCTTCCTCCCTCCTTTCCTTCTTCCTCCTTTTTTTTGGGTATATGTGTACACATTTGTCATGCAGACTTTCTCTTAATTGGCTATTACATATTGCATTTGGGATCAATTAAGTAATATACATTTTCACACTACTATTTCTCTTGTTCATTTTTTGTAAATCTGTAAATGAATATTTTTTAAAATCTGTGAAATTGACTTTACATATATTTTCTGTCAAAAAGTTTCAGCTTTATGAAATGTAATATCCACCTTTATTAAAATACTAAGTAATTGGTTTCACTTCTTTTGTTATTTTCCAATATCTGGCAAATAAGTCAAAACTTTCTTTGCTATGATTCCAAATATTGCTGAAACTTGACATAAAAAATTATGCTAAATACATTTAAAAGAGATAATAAATTTTTACATGAAGTAAACTCTATTCCATATATTCTGTACTGTGATAACCTAATTATCTAAGTTTCACCAGTATAATTACATTATATATTTTAGACAATTTAGAATCAGTGTTTAATGCTCATTACAGGAATTTTAAACCTTCTCATCTGAATTAATATATTCCAGAAAAATGAATGAATTAGTGTTCCTGTTCTAGACTGTAAAACTATTTTTGTCTTTTTATTATTGTGGTTTCCAGGGCTCCATAGACTACTTCACCAGTTCGTAATATTTGGTTGTAATCTGAAGCTGAATAAAACAACATCTGTTCTTAAAGTTTGTGTCTATTTTGAAACATTATCCTTAGATCTGATAGCCTTTCTGGAGGAATTGAGAGGATCAATGCTACTCTAAACTGTGTCATCTTGAAACACTGAGCTCTGGATTTATTTTCTTTCTCAGTTAAAACCTGAGTGAAGGTAATTTTCTAAATCTTCAGATCTTCTGATAAGTAGGATGCTTCATTTCTTGAATACTTTTTTTTTTGCACAGAAGAATTGGAGTATAGACCAGAGGTGCATGGATGAGAGGATTCATTAGAGACAGAGTGGGGAGCCAAACAGAGGGATCTACTGAAATACACTGCTGAGGGGAGCAGCAGACAAGACAGGAGAGGTCTGCTGCACCATGTGGGTTAGTTCCCTGGACAGGGATTGAACTGAGGCCTTCATAGTGGTAGTGCTAAGACTTAACCCCTAGACCAATAGGGAGGTCCCCATTTCTCAAATACTTTTCACAACAAACTATTATCACTAAATTTTGTAAATTAGGAATTCAGGTGGACAAGGTATTTCTTCTCTTTAGCAATCATAAGTATCAGATTTCAGACCATTAGGTCTGCACTTTTCTATGCTGTGTAGGCAGAGTCCTGCGGACAGTCACTTGCTCTACTTCCTGGGTAAAATGACGCTCTTCATTTGATTTAGATTATGTGTGTTTAGGTTTTAATAAATAATGGCAAAGTCTTGCTCTTTAAATTGGCACATTGAATGTTTACGTCACACTATTATTACACTGGAAATCTGGCAAGTTGCCTTCTATTTGAGTTCTTTCAATACTAATTCCCCTTTTTCTTTATATGTGGACCTTGATATCTCTAAAGTGTTTTTCATAGAGTGTCATCTTGAGAAATTTGCCTACCCAGCTTAGTATATTGTCTGGAAGGTGCGCTTGTATACAGAAAACTTACTAGTGATGTTTTGGTGTGAAGATATTTGAATTCTTTTTTTAATGACTTCTTTTTGAATCAAATTTGTGACATATTGCGGGCTATTTTCAAATTTCCTCTTCTGTGTGCCCCATCACTAATCTCAAGCATTTCACTAGTCATGTTGGCCAACTTCTCTTTGGTTTTCAGTGGTCTTTCATTTTCTTCAGGTAATATTGTGGCAACTGTTCATTCCCAAACTCAGATGTCAGATATCGTCAACTGCATCTAGAACATTTTTTATGATACCTGTATATTATCACCACACTGTTGAAGGAAGGAATTGAAAAGCAAAGTATATTATCCTGGGTAGAGATTAATGACATTTCTATAAACAGATATAACAATTTAAAGGAGCTCATATTTTCCTTCTCTCTTTCCCGAAGATGTACCCATCCTTGCCCCAAAGGCTTGGTCCAAAAGCTTTATTATTCAAAGCTATTGCCAAAAGATGTTCCCTCTGCTTTCCTCAGACGGTATCAAGGACGTCTTTACCTTGATGTAGGAGATAGAAAGCAGTAGGAACCTTATCCCCAATACCTCTAGTTGTAATACCTCTTTAATTTTGAGCTTCATAATCTGAGGGAGATGTTAAGACATAACCCACCCATACCAGACACTGCCCACAAAATTTTGAGACATGATGTTCTCGGAGCACTGGCATCAATAAAGACATATACAATAGCCCAGTCTACTCCCTAGGACCATCTCTCCTTTCCTTGCTGGGCGCAAACATCCTTCCTCCTCCCTCTACTTCTATATCCTTTACTTGCCAATCTAAAGGTCAGGTCATGGATATTCTGTTCTAACTATATCAACATATTTTTCTAATGTTGGAAGGAAGCCTTATCACAAGATTCGAATTGTTTTTATTTTCATATTTTTATTTCCTTTTTTCTGTTGTCCTTTCTTCTTCTCTACACAAGAAAGATCTGTTAGTAGTCAATAAGCAGAATCAATGAATTCTCGTTACAAATACCCCTCCCCCATCATCTCTCTCGATGTTGAATCCCCTAAGATTTTAAGTAGGAGAGAGATCATTGATGAACACAAACCATAAGCAAATTTCTCATGTGTAAGTCATTGATTTTCCTCTGCTGGGCAAAGAAGAAAACTGCTTTCAGAAAATATTTGTGTAGCAGTGTGCCAGAAAGTTATCCTTATGTAATTTGGAGTGGTTTAAAGTACTCGCAGCACCAGACAGGTTATAGATGAGTATAACTCCTATTGCTCCCTTGGCTCCTGGTATTTCCATCCTTCCTATTGCTGAGATCACAGCTCAGGTTCTAATGCACCATCATTTCGTAATTTCTGCCTTTGGCCATGGTGCTCTATTGGGAAGTGAAAACAAAGGAATATAGAATAAAATGTAGTAATAAACTGATGGTCCTACCTCTAAATACATCTACATAGACACTGTGAGGTAGAATTACAAGAACTTTATAAGTGAAGTACTTGGCTTTTTAAGACAGTGGATTTCAGTGGGAGTCAGTGTGATGACTTCTCAGGTCTTACTGTTTGCTGTTTCATCTTAGTCCATAACATTTTTTTTTCGCTGTTGGAAATTCCTCCTGGGTTTGTGTGGACTTGACAAATATTCTTAGTTTCAAATACTGTCACCACTTTACACATTTTCTGAAATTCTTTTCTGTTCAACACCTGCAGAATTCATTTCACTCTGTGCTTTAGTAACATTATGAAAGTAGTTGAGTAGTATTTATCAGCTGGTGTTACGTTTGTTCTTAAAAATTTTGAAGAGACAAATGACTGAGGAGTAATTGTTGCTTAATTCAGAAGCATATGGATTTACTGACTCAGATTATGTAGCCATAAAAGACCTAGATATTTTCCACCTTCTGACCAGTCCGTCATGTTTTCTTAACACTATTGATTTCTTTGGCTTGGCACTATTGACCTCTCTTGTCATCCTAGTCAATGTCAGCATACTTCATGTTCACTAGACAATTGTAAATACAAGACTAGGTTATAACTACAGAGGATCTTAATTACAAGAAAAATATCATAAAAGAGGAGGTTGTAAGTAATTAAGGTGTGATTTTTTTTTTATAGTGGCCTGGAACTATTTAAAGTTATGAATATTGTCTTATTTAACCTCTTATGAACAGCTGCTATAGAATATGGCCCAAGGAAAATAATTTTACATCATTTACTAAATGGAAATTGAAATTTTAAATGTCAATGTTTTCCCAATAATTAGAGTTTACCACTGTGATGTGCCTGAATACTTCTAAAATCTAATTTATGCATGTCTTTGTTCAATAAAAAATGTTGGGTCTACTATGTATCAGGCAGAGATGATTTTTTCGAAAGCCAATTTTAATCTTGGAGATTTAAAAAAAATACAGGATAGAATTATTTGAATGCTATTATGCAGAATGCTTTAAAAATATATAAGTCATCAAAGAATTTGAAAGCTACGTTAATGAACTTGTCTGGGCAGCAATAAATTTTCATAGTTCATCTTGCCTTGCAGTGTGAACATGTGGGACCTATTAATTGGTTCCCCCATTTGGTTGAGCCCAGCCTACCTTATGTATTAT
This sequence comes from Scalopus aquaticus, assembly GCA_004024925.1. Lineage (NCBI taxonomy): Eukaryota > Metazoa > Chordata > Mammalia > Eulipotyphla > Talpidae > Scalopus > Scalopus aquaticus. The sequence continues at coordinate 27,551 of PVIJ01002837.1, read as the reverse complement.
ATATTTTACATTATAACCCAGATTTAATGAAAAAAATAACACTAGTGACAACAGAATATTTAGGTTCCTTCTTCCGAACTCTAAGACCCCTTGTTACTTTGCTAATATTTTTTCTTTTACCTTTTTTTCTCATTCTTCTGACCTTGGTCTGGGTGGTTAGATGGCAGATTGTCTAGGCATGAGGCATTTAAGATCAGCTTTTGTCCATTTACAGTAACTTGGCATGTCCTTGAGCAGAAATCTTCCACTGCAGAGTGCTTGAAGGCCTGTGTATTCCTTCTTTCAATCACAAGAGTGTTAACCTTGGATTGAGAAAGATTATAACCATGTCCTTGTTATATTTATCTCAGTAGACTCAGAAAGATGTTGAGGTGCATAGTGAATCTTTTTAACTTTTATTAAGTAAAAATACATAATAGCATGATGTTTCAGGTGCACTTCATTAAAATATAGCATGTATCTACATACTACATTCAATTCACTCCTAAGAGTCCAAGTCTATCTTTCACCATACAATTGTCAAAATTAATTTTATTTGAATATGCGGCTTTACAGTTATTTTAAAATACATATTTTGAAAATAGAAATAAAAAATGAAGTCACGGTTATCATGTTATCAACAACATTGGCCATACACCAAAGATAAAATTGTAATTCCTGCAAAACTCATTTCATGGGCTGCTATTTACCATGAAGGTAATGTGATGGCAAATTTATATATCTAGGAAGTTTTCCCTTTGATCTAAGTAGCTTTCCACAGGGAAATGATTCAAATGGAAAAAATATATATTGATGGACTCCTTCCAATCCTAATATTCAGGAATCCTAAAGCTATTAGGTCAACTGGGAGGCATTTTAGTGTTAAAAAGTTCATAAAGCTGTCAAATTGGTTCCCCATATCTGAGAAATCTGTATGCATTTTAATGGAAAGTTAATATATTAAGACATTTCAATTTGTTCTTTCCAGGAAGTTGGATTAAAAGAAGGAAGGAATACATTATTTTTAATATATCAGGTAGCTCAAAATTAAACCTTTGATGTTACAGAAAAATGTTACAAAGTTTTATGCCAAGAAGAGTATCTGAATATGAAAATATAATTCAGAATTTATTTCACAAATGGAATCATTGTGCAGCCTGTCTCCATATTCGTTTATGTTTAATGTATAAAGCAGGCTTTGAATTTTCTTTTAACGCAGCTAATACTGAAGGAGGAAGTCTAAAATTGTTTGGAGTTATATTGGAATCTTAGACAGGAGACACATGGAGTTCCAAACTATGTCATATCTTTATATTTTTTAAATGGATAAACTGAAAGATACATATACAAGTGTGTTCTTTAGATAGCCAACATGGTAGTTAATACAAGTTGTTCAGCTGTTCCATTGATTTTTTTCTTTTCATTGATCAAAACTTTTGTGAATTCTTTTAAAATTGGTATCTGAGAGTTTGAATAAAATGGGATTGCCAGTGTCCTGGCTCATTTACCAGTCATTACATGCTATTGACTGTTTTTTTAAAAAATTGTTGAAATAATAGGTTGTAAATGTTCTACACACACACACACACACACACACACACACACACACACCATGGGGTAAAAAAAAAGTCTATGGAAATTTTAATGTCAAAATCAGAATTTTTATGACACTACTAGAGTTTGGATTTTAGAGGGATTTAAATCCATGAAGATACAGATGTCCTTACCTCATTCTCCATACGTTCAAATAAGCCTAAAATATTTCATAATTAAAAAATAATAAACATAAAAATAAAAACAGTGCACTTAAAAAAGCGAACCTATCAGTTGTACTGAGCATATACAAATTAATGCACTATAAATTTTGAAAGATTTCTAAATGTATTTTGAGTAGTTATTGTTGCTTTACGAACTTGCCTTCTGATTTATCAATTCTAGTATTACATTGTGACAGATTTTCAGGTGTATTTGCTAAAATATCAGGGACATTTTCTTTATGGGCAAACACATGGGTTTGCTTTTTATTGCTGTGTGAGAATTGTTCCAGAATGAATGTCAGTACTAAATCAAATTATTTTTCTGATCCGTGGACACACAAGCCAGCTGCTGCGTGGGGAGGACTCGCGTCTCCGCAATGTGTGCGCGCGCCGGTGCTCCGGCCTCCTCTCTTCTCTCCTGGTCAGCAGGCATCGGTGCCCCCTTTTTATTGCATAGCAGATGACGAGTGATGTTAAGGAACACCACAAAGTCCCCGGACATCTACTCCACTTTCCAGTCCACCTGAGAAAGGACACATCAATACTTCAGTCATAGAAGTACATCACACCTAAAGCCCCTCACAACTGGTTGATCCATATGGCTTCATGATTGTGAACAGCTGAACAAAGGGCTAGTCCAGGGTAGCTACGCCTCTCAGAAGATTATACATCAGTGATGTCTAGTCTATGTCAAAGGCCCGAGATGGAGGGTCCATACAAAGCCTTAACTCATGAATAGGTTCAGAGATTCACCTGGTCTGCAACTGGCTCCCCTTCATTGTATCCTGCAGATACAGCCTTTCTTTTGAAACATATATAAATGTTCATCTTTAGTTTTATCACAGGCACATGAATACAACAGTGGTATGTCTTCTTATCCTTATAGTGTATTTGTTTTCAGTATATATTATTTTTCAGTATATTTTTATACTGACAAGAGTTTACGTATTAAATCATTGGTTTTTTATCTGAATTTAGGGGTAAATAACCAAGGTAGCCCATTTAAGACGAGCCTGTAGGCCCTTTCAAACTCGTCTTTCGTACAGACTGTCGTATTTTCCTTTTCAATATGTTGGTGGGGTAAATGGTTTATGATCCCTTTTTCTATCTCCTGGTCTTATAAAGCCCTCTGATATACACAGTCTTACAGGAAGTTAATGATACCTACAATACTTACGTCTGTCTTATGTCTATGAATTATCAGTATATAAATTAAAAATAACTTCAAAGAGAACCTGTAAGGAATAATGTAATTTGTGATTTTCACAAGAGCAGTTATAAATGATTCATCTCTAGTTAGTATATACTCCAAAAATATTTAGTAGCATTATTGAATATGGCAAATAAAATGTTGCAACATGATCATTAGACATCTTACATTTCCTACATGCCCCAAAGATTTTTTTTTTTTTGAACTTTCCCCTTTTGGTATTTCTATCAACTGCATAAATTATGTAGGAGATTTTATATTTTACTCTTAAACGGCACAAACTTGTCAGCAATAAAAATTAATATAAATTAAGACAGTTCTTTTTTCTTGCTGATAATTGTATGATGTATAATTATTAAATATGTGAATAATCAAATTATTTTGATTCCATATATCTCTCCAATCAGATTCCTGAATTTTTTTTATTGGAATGCCTCTAGAAAGTCAGTACAATTTTATTGACTGTGCTTAATTATAATTTTGAGAAGAATTTTATGAACTGCCTATTAATAATCTATGCTCTAGATTAAATTCTGGAATAATTGTTTTTCTAAGCATTTTATTAATTGGTTTATAAACATAGTTTGAATATGTAGATCACAAGATCTTCACAATTCTATCTTATGGGGGGAAAGAACCGTCTGAATTTAAAATATTCTTAGAAGTTGATGAATAGTTAAGATTCAGTTATGACTAACCAGTAACAGTTATTTAATTTCATAGCAGGAGCTATGAAAGGTTGATAACATGTGAGTTTGATTTTGGAAGCCACCTGAATGTTTGCAACTTCAAAACCAAGAAGTGACAGTGCAGTTTAGAGTAGCTAGGATTGGGTAATAGAAAATATTAAATTAAAACGGTAAAAAGTGAAAGTTTAAAAATCTATTAATCTATTCTAAATAAAAACTGGTAGATAATACAACAGCAGGGCTTAGAACTTTGGGCAAGCATTTGAGCCACAGACATGAATAAATTCACATGGAGCAAATTTGCTTAGCTAGAGGTCTCTCTTGAAAGTCTCAGTTTGACTTTAAACAAGCTCCACTGAACTTAAAAATGTCTTACTCTGAATATACTCTCCCTACCCCTTTCTTACAATGAGCGAATGTAACATTATGGATGTGGCTCCTTCCTAACAAAATGAATTAAAAACATGCATATTCCCTTGGGCCTCCCTGGTGGCTGTGCAATGGGTTAAGTCTCAGCACTATGAAGCTGTCAGCAGCCACTGCAGCATGAGTTTGATCCCCGGCCAGGGAACTTCCCACATGGTGCAGCACTCTCCTGCCTTGCCTGCTGCTCCCCTCAGGAGTGTACTTCAGTTGATCTGCCTGTTCTGCTCCCCACTGTCTCTGGTAAATCCTCTCACCCCCCAACACCTCTGGCCTCCACCCCAGTTCTTGTATGCATGCATACATAAATCTTTAAAAAATTGCATATTCCTGAAAACTATAACTACGATCACTCTGTCCTCACAGGATAGCTGAGATGCCTCTTCTGTCTTGCCATTATAAAACAACCACCTTATCAAGAACTTTGAAAGATTTGAATTGTATCCAGTTTGCAAGCTAAAAAGCTGCCTTGCTACAGTTTCATGGTTTCTGGCAGAAGACATGGGGCTCCTGGGTCAAGCAGGAAATACTTGTTACTCATGGCTTAGCAGGCAGGTGACCTGTGTGTTTGCATAATTTGCCCTTGTCCTCTGTCCCATAAGAGCAAGGTGGAGTGGCCAGGTTGAATTTGTATGTGCAGCACATTTGGATCATATGTAAGGAAACCTGAACTAAAGAAACCTCTACTCTACCCTTTGCTTAAAGAGACTGCAAGCAAAGTCGTTCAATTTTCCCCCTGGAAGGAGTCATTATCATTAACTGGAGGACAAACAAATCTGCTCTTTTAGCCAGGGGACACTGTATCTTCTGAAGTTGTTATAAAAGTAGCCCTAATCAAAAGTTATCATTGTCTTTGCTGACAAGTTGCCCCCAAACATGAGAGAATTATAAATAATATACCCATGGCAAGGACGATATTCCACTATTAATTTATTTTTTTAAAGATGTATTTTATTTATTTATGCATACAAGAACTGGGGTGTAGGTCAGAGGTGTGGGGTGGTGGTAGTATTCACCAGAGACAGAGTGGGGAGCAGAACAGGCAGATTGAGTGAAATACACTGCTGAGGGGAGCAGTGGGCAGGTCAGGAGAGGTCTGCTGTGCCATGTGGGACTCTCCCTGGTCAGGAATGAGCTTGTGCTGCAGTAACTGCTGGCAACTTCATAGTGCTGAGACTTAACCCCTTACACCACTAGGGAGGCCCCCTATTCTATTATTTATGGAGTAACAATAATTTAGCACACTTTGCATTTTTCCATTCTGTTTTACCTACTTCTTTGCAAATCATTTAGGACTGTATCTGCATCATGGATCCCACAGATCCTTGATTTCAGCCAGGATAACAATTGAGGAAGTTACTCTTCCAACCTGCCTATTTCTAATTCAGCAGTCTACTACTAACTTTTGAGAACTTAGAACAAGATGGATCATTTCAACTAAGTTCTGAATTATACTACTAAAATAAATTTTCAACAGACATATCCTCTACCTACCGAGTTTCCTTGGAATTTGGATTACATGTCACCATTTCCTGGGAAATCTGCTTCCGTAGTAAGTTTTTATCTTTGGTATTATTTATATGTCCATCATCTTACTGCATCCCAACCCATAACTCCTTAAGGGAATAAGCACATGAGGAAGACAATATCTAGATTTCCAAGGAATGGTATATATTAGCCACCAATTGGAAGTGTATTTATGGAAGAGATATTATTTACCCTTCTCTTGATAAGCAGGTGTAAAGACTAAAAATTAGAGGGTTGCAATCATGAGGTTTACCCTGGAAAAACTCCCTATACTTTTACTGTGTGTTCTATACTAGATCACTCAAATGAATCTATGTTACCTATCTCAGCATAGGTAACTGAGAAAAATTCAACTCATTATCACTTCTACTTTGAAATCTAATCTTCAGTTTTGATTCATTTTATCTATTATTGTGACTGCCCAGAAAATTATGTCTAAGTTGCAATTTTCAAACTTAAGCTGAGTCACTCTCTGGGTTAAAATCGTTTACCATCCGCCTCCTATACCATCACTTTCCCACATACTTTCTTTTCTCCCAAACTGTGTTAGGCAGGAGATAAGGTTTGGTGAGTTTCAGGAACTCCATAATACTGGACATTAATTCAGGCTGAAGCTGACCAAGACATTATAAAAGAAAGAAGCATTTTCTCCACAGGAGATGCGAGGCAAGGGGACCCACCAACTCTCTGATAGTGATTGTGCCTATCTCTATAGTACATGCTCTAGATGAAACAGTTTTCACCACTAACAAACCCTTTAGAATAATGAGATAGAATCCATCATGAAGAGTTCCCAAGTATAAAGAGGTCACCAGTTGAGTTCTAGAGATGGAATTGTTACAGGGCAGCCCCGATATAAATGGGGTGCCTGTCTGGGTTTTCACCCGTGAGCTTAAAAGGGGTTTATAAGACTCACACACAATAAAATTAATAAAAGGGTTTATTTACAAAAAGGTAAGGGAAAAAGATAAAGAATAAATTGGTGAATGTGTCCTACCAGTACTGCTGAGATGAAATCTTAATGGCACACTTGAAAACCCGTGCCAATCCACAACTGCAAGCAATCCCCCCCTTCCAAGCTCACAGGTCTGGGTTTTTAAATCCCAAAACCATTTCTTTTTTTTTTTTTTTAAGATTTATTTATTTATACATACAAGCTGGGGTACACGCCAGAGGCGTGGGGCGGCGAGAAGGTTCACCAGAGACAGAGCGGGGAGCAAAACAGGCAGATCAGAAATACACTGCTGAGGGGAGCAGCGGGCGAGGCAGGAGAGGTTTGCCGCACCATGTGGGATTCTCCCTGGCTGGATTCTCCCTAGCTGGGCGTCGAACTCGCATCGCACGCTGCCGACAGCGCCACAGCTCAGCGCTCAACCACTGCGCCATCAGGGAGGCCCCAACCAAAGCCATTTCTTAACTCCATCCTCTCCTCAGCATCCTTCCTTTGGTGACGATGGCATTCTGGGATTCCTAGTCCTAGGTGTCTTGGATCTCTCTGGCTTGAGGTAGGGGTGGGGTCCTGGGACACTCCCCTTTCCTGAGGACCACCCTCTTACAGAATGACTTCACAGAAAGAAGAGTAAAAGAAGGGCCCTCAACCCTTTAGTTATGCTGGATTAAAACTGCTTAATTACAGCCTCCACCTCTTTCTTGGGGCGCAGCATACAAACCCTATCCCTAGTGCTAACTCCCTTATGCATTGTACAAATTCTAATAATTTCTTTGCTTAGTGTCTGCCAGACTATAGTTCCCATTATTTCTGTTTCTCAGAGGACCCAAGAACCAAAAATCTAGTAACAAAACTACTAGAGATTCTCTGAGGACAAGATATTTTAGGCACACCTATTTTTCACTTTGTCTGACTAAGCTGTATATAAACCACATATAATACCTTCTTTTCCTTAATTCATTCTTCAATTTACTGTAGAGCAGAACATTGTAAAAATGCAAGCCCCCAAAGAGAAATAATTATGTCTTACTGTTAATACTGACCCTATAGCATAGATGATCGGCATATATATTTTAAATATGTTCTTACCAGTTTTATCAATGGTCAAATAAACATTGTAAGCTGCAATGTGAAATTTCAATTGAAATTTGGTTAACAAGTGATGCTTCAATGTACACAACTTAATCCTAACTTACTCTTAAGCAACCTGAAGAATTAATTTAGATTCAAAGCTACAGATCTCTCTGCTGATAGATGTCATGAGAGTGTCAGAACACTTCAACTGAACTTTATCAACCTGAGTGACAGATTGGTTTCTCTAAATTGAAGGGTTTTTTTTTTTCTCCTCTACCTTTTAATTGTGGCTCATTCTTAAGGTGTTTTATTATAATTGTTCACAGCTTGTGCTGCTTTATTGATTAAACTGCTGTGAAGCTCTTGGTGAAAGTACAGCATAAACCATGTGATAGAAGACTTTTAAGGTTATTGTTATGCTTGTAGTCAGATGGCTGCAGTTGTGATGGCTGTGATTGAAAAACAAATGAAATGTTCTTAGGAAACTGTAATCACATTAGTCTTGACATTTCACCATTTCCCCCTAGGTAACTATTAGCTTCTTCCCATTTCTAAAAAGAAACTTTCAATTAAATATTATTTTTCTACATCTTTCAAGGAAGGAAATCTGACTCTATAAATACCCAAGAGCTAATATGAAGTTTGATCTTTTCATATTTGAGTTCCTATTATGCTTGACATTAAATAAATTTCTATAAATATTTTCAAGAAGTTTAGACATATTGGGCCTCCCTGGTGGCACAGCGGTTGAGCGCTGCACTGTGGAACTGTTGGCAGTGGTGACGCGAGTTCGACACCTGGCCAGGGAGATTCCCACATGGCGCAGCAGACCTCTCCTGCCTTGCCCGCTGCTTCCCTCAGCAGTGTATTTCCGACAATCTGCCTGTGCTGCTCCCCACTCTGTCTCTGGTGAACCCTCTTGCCGCTCCCCCACGCCTCTGGCCTGTACCCCAGCTTGTATGCAAAAATAAATCTTTAAAAAAAAAAAGTTTAGACATATTTCCCTACCACGAGAAACAAAGGATAGGTACTTACAGGCGACTAAATTTTCTTAGAAAACAAATCGACGACCAAGATATCACTCAAAATGGATTTGTGATTGGTACTATGAAATTTCTAAGTCCATTGAGTGTGAATGAAAAGCCAACCAAAGAGATGGATACTAAACTTCTTAGACTTCCTAAGCCGGCACAGCAAACCTGATACAGATTTGCAAGTTAGATTGCTAGAACTTGATTCAAGACTGTCACTCACAAACTCTGTGGTCATGAGTAAATTATTTAGCCTTTTATGTCTCTATTCTCTCATCTGTAAGATGAGGGTAAGACAAGAACATAACCTATATGATTGCTGTGAGGAATTAATGAAGTACTCCAAGTATTTAGAACATTTTACTTTTTCAGTGAATGTTAGCTCTTAAATCTAATTTAATTATTCCTATTTCTCCTCTGTATTCAACTAAACTCATCATAAAAAGATAGAATACCTACCTGCCTACCTGTAAGTGGCACTATGAGAAGAAGAAGAAAAGACAGAATTTCTGTCCATCAGATTATTCAGGTTCCAATTGGATATGTGACATTACTTTGAAGACAAACTTGGTAGAATTAAAATATTGACAGAAATTTCCCCTGGGCAAAAAAAAAAAAAAAAGAAAAAAAGCCACTGGAAGCATTACTAAATCAATAGATGGTTACTGTGATGCATATGAATAGTGTTTGTATTTAAAGGAAACATTCATACTGAGTCACTAATGCTGATGAATACGTTAAGCCTGTGGCTGGTTAGTATTTTCCTGAGAATTGATGTTATCTTGCATTTTGTATTCAGGGATTATGTGTAAGTGCCATTCAACTACTTTTTTTTTGTAGCTCATTACATGTGCAAGTGCATACACAGTCAACTAAAAAAGAAATGTTTAATTTCCTCAGGTAGACAAAGTCGCAAGATATACCCATTATGGATGACTCTGACCGACATTAATTATTTGGGCACTGTAACATCAATATTCAATTTGCCATTGTTAGCACCCTTCTCAGGAGTGAAATAGCCATGATTTATCCCTCTAAATTAAAAAGGTTGAATGGTATTAACTCATATATATAATTCATTTTAATTAAATGCATATTCTTGAATGGTTTCTTAATGGCTATCCGATGCCTCATTAATCTTAAATGTAACAACCTGAGATCCTTTGGGAGGTCATGTGATAACTCAAAATTCACAAACATTATGTGTAATGTCCGAGTAGATAGTCTATTAGGCAATCTATACTGGTTGAGTATGTACCAGCTGTGATATTCATTTCTAGTATGGCTCAGGCAAATACTAAAGAAATAAAAGATAAGGATTCAAAGAAGCTGGTTTTTTACTATCACTACTTTCACAATATTTTTTCAGATTACACTGGAATACATGTAACATTTGGATTTATCTTCTATGAAGAGAGTTTGGGGGCATTTAGGATATGCTGCATTAAACCAAATCAAAATTGGGTTTCTTTTGTGAAATGTGTGTTTCCTGTGCACATTAGACTATGAGTTTCCAAAAGCAGGAATTTCAGTCTATTCTATGCTACCAGAATTTCCTGACACACAGGCATTCAGCAAAAATTCCTTGAGTGAATGAATAACCACTGGATTGTGTTGTGACTGTCTGAGAGTATGTATTAGCATTGGCCTATTTGATTTTAACATATTTTTTAAATATGTTTTGATAGAGTAGTGTTCCAAGGGAGGTAATTTGGGTAACATTCCTTTAGTATAATCTATGGTGATATCTTCACCACAGTCTGATTCTAGTAGAATCCATGACGTTGTCAGCATCAAATTTAAGAATATGATGGCTGACTGTACAAATCCTCTATCATTACTAAGGAAGAATAGATGTGACCCAACAAAATACAATAAAACACAATTCTTATCCTACCTACTCTCAAAAATAGATGAATTAATTACCTGAGATCTATAACTTGCTTATTCCTTTCTTTATCTTTACCGTGCCTGTAAAATATAAAATAACAATGTTCTGTCTCACAGTTTTAGAAACTGTATCTCAGAGAAGAAAAATGAAGTCTCTGAAGTTTTTCTGGTACTTCAGTTAAAATGAGTGACATAGCACACACACATACATTTCTGGAAAGTCTGCAAAGGCCTGGAGACAGTCAGTCGCAAACATATAGCTTTTTACTGACTGTAAAACTGCCTTTGTGTGAAATTTGAGAAATGTGTGAGATGCTCGCTTTTTGAAGCACTTTGATTTAATTAATTAGGCCATCCTTAGCCACGTAGTGAGCTGAATCATGATCCCCATTTTACAGATAATGAAATTGTGACACCGTGAAGTAGGAGCAATTTGTTTAAGGTCATATGAATACTAAATTGCAAAGACAGTATAAAAAATTGTGGCCTTTAAATATGTACACTGGGGGCCTCCCCAGTGGCGCAGCGGTTAAGCGCTGCGCTGTGGAGCTGTCGGCAGCGGAGACGCGAGTTCGACGCCCGGCCGGGGAGAATCCCACATGGTGGGGCAGACGTCTCCTGCCTCACCCGCTGCTCCCCTCAGCAGTGTATTTCTGATCTGCCTGTTCTGCTCCCCGCTCTGTCTCTGGTGAACCCTCTCACCGCCCCACACCTCTGGCCTGTACCCCAGCTTGTTATGTATAAATAAAAAAATCTTAAAAAAAAATATGTACACTGGTATGGCTATGAATAAATCAAAGAAGAGGGTTGTGGTGAGAAGAGACAATGCCTGGTCCACAGGAGTTTCTCACTCTCTAGCCAGTCTAAATCAGCCTCAAGGAGTTAGCCCAGGTTGTCATTAGTTTTTCCAGCAGTTTGTTCCTCCAGAGGCTCCTGCTTTAAGTAAGCACATTTCAACTATGTTTTAGAGTTGTGTGGTGAGATCTCTTATCAGACTAGGAAAAGTCATTCATTTTCAGTTTTTCCAGATTTTACTGTTTGGATGGAAACAGCTCTTACATGTCATGATTGAAACCCAGCATAATTCTTATCCAGCATGACAGCCTCTGCATTTAGTTGGACTATTGAGTCAATTTGTGTCTAACATCATTACTGATATGCTGATATTTAAGTCTATTATCCTGGTGTTTGTTTCATATTTTACTTCTCTGTTCTTTGTCTCACTGTTTTGCCTTTCCTCCTAGTCAGTGAGCTGACCACTTTTTCATATTATTTCTTCTGTTGGTTCATTATCTACAATTCTTTGTTTTCATATTTTAGTAGTTATTATAAAGTTTATAATATTTGTCTGTAATGTCATCAATCTAGCTTTAAATCACACTGTGTGACTTAATTGCAAATGTAGAAACCTATAATAGCGGTATTTCATTTACCCTTCTCTCCCTTTTTATTCTTGTCCTATTTTATACTTCTTCATATGCTAAAAAGCTTACAGTCATTGCCATTATTTTGTTCTAAATGATCAGTAGTCTTTTAAAGTGTATGCATTTATGTAAACGTGCTCCCAGCTTTTTGCAGCTAATGCCCTAAACTTTTTTTTTTTTTATTTATACATACAAGCAGGGGTACAGGCCAGAGGTGTGGGGCGGCGAGAGGGTTCACTAGACACGGAGCGGGGAGCAGAACAGGCAGATCAGAAATACACTGCTGAGGGGAGCAGTGGGCAAGGCAGGAGAGGTCTGCCGTGCCATGTGGGATTCTCCCCGGCCGGGCGTGGAACTCGCATCGCCGCTGCCGACAGCTCCACAGCGCAGCGCCCAACCGCTGCGCCACCGGGGATGCCCTAATGCCCTAAACTTGATCAAGGCAAAGTACATTTAAGGATTTCTTTTCCTCTCCTGTCCTGATTTCATTTTTCAGATGTTGCTTTTTTAATCTCACATGCCACAGGGAGGACCTCTCAGTAATTTTACCCATAATCCTTCCTTAGGTATTCACCTAGCAGGTGAATACAACTTGCTGTGTGGTTGGGACTCTTTGGGATTCTAATTCATAATGCCAGTCCACATGTGGCCATAAAAGTTTGATATTAGATTTTAAGCATCTTCTCCCAATCTATAACAGAACATTGCTTCTCCTGTTTCACCAGTGGTGACATCTTCTCTTATACTAGGGACTCATCCCTTTCTGGACTTTAGGTCATTTCTATTTCTTTGCATTTATTTTTAAATAGTGTTTGGTAAACTGTTCAGCTTATTTTCATTTCTATGTTTTGACCAATGTTATTACTTCTTAAATCTTAAGTGGTAGTAGACGTTCTCTTATTGCTTATCTATTTTCCTTCTATTTTTCATAACATCTTTCTTCTTTTTACCTGATGCCATCGGTCAACTGGTCAATAACCCTTTTCACATGCAGATAAATAATTTCCATATTTAGTCTTCTCTTTATAACATTTATGCAGAATAACTGTGTTTAGGGCATGGATGAAGAATCCAGAGCTATAGAAAGATCTTACCAATCTAATTCAGAGCTGATGCTTGGGTACCATCCAGCATTCACCATGGGTCATGCTGTTGCTCGCTTGATTAGTCAAGCATACTGCTTTTTCTTTTGCTGCATCAATCATAGGTCCTGAGGCTTCTTGTGTCATCAGCCTCCAGGAGAGTTGTATGAAACAGGACTGTGAGCAGCAAGGTAGAGTGAAAGCATTACCTTCTACAGAGATGGGAACAGGAATAAAGGTCAGAACACTATCTGTTTAGCAATCTGTTTAGACTTTTTAAATGTCTAGCTCCTTCTGCGGTGACCACCTCCCATGGAGAGGTGGTAGAAAATGACAACCCCCTAATAATGAAAAGACTCGAGTCTGAAAAATGCACAGCGTGAGCGTGACCACTGAACCCTGTCATGGAACTACTGATTGGATAATTATACTTTATGTGGATGCTGTTTGTATTTCCTCTCAAGTACCTCTATTTCTTCACACTTACGAGCTCTTTCTAATTCCCACCCCCACTCTACAAAAACAGTGAATATGTTTTATTGAGTTTATAAAATCTAGTTTATAAACTAGATTTTTGAAAATTTTATATTTACATAAAAACTAAGTACTATGTTTCCATATCCCCTAAGCCCAGATAAGCCTAATATTAACATCTTACATTACTATGTGTTAGAAAGACAAGAGTTTAAGTCTGTACTTTATTCAGAGTTAATTTTTATCTAATGTAAATATCCTGTTCTAAGCTCTCCAACTAGAACCACTTGTCTTTTAGTTATTGTGTCTCCTTAGGGCTCCTCGTGGCTATGGCAATTTTTCAGACTTTGTCTTTGATGACCTTGACACTTTTGAGTACTAGAGGTCAGGTATATTTTAGCATAACTCTCTACTGGATTATGTCTGATGTTTGTTCTCTTGTGATTAGACTAGGGCTGTAGGTCTTGGGAAGAAAGATCACAGAGTTCAAGGACCCCTGTGTTTCATCATGCCAAGGATACGTACAATACTTGACTTATCACTATTAATGTAGATACTGATGAGAGTTCTCAGGTTTCTCCACTATAATGTTACCCTTCCCCCCCATTCTGTATTTTATTAAATAATGTCACCGATTTTTTCCTCCTGACCTTTGTACCCTATCCCTCGCTTGTTCATTCAATCATTGATTTATATTTTATGGAATTTGGGGAATTTATTGAAATTTTAGTTTACAATTCAATACTGTTTCATATATATATATATATATATTTTTTTTTTTTACTTAATCTGTCTCAACTTTGGTAATTGGATCAATTTGCTATCATTTGGTTTCTGGTTACCTTGACTTACCCACCTTATATTTGTTTGTTTTTCATTTCTACTTCCTTACTTTCTAGCACTACAACATTCTCAAACATCATCTTAAATATTTCCTGTCCTACTTCTAGTGATTCATTTTTCTGCAGTGCCCTGGTTCACTTTAGTGAAGAATATTAGAAGCCCAAACACTAAGTATATATATTTATTACTACTGGGTCACTTCTTCCAGGTACTCTCCTTTGACAGAGTAAGTGTGTGTGTGTGTGTGTGTGTGTGTGTGTGTGTGTAAGCACACACACACATACACACACACATATTTCTGTATGTGACATTTGTTTATTTTTAAAGATATATTTTTATTTTATTTATGCATACAAGAACTGGGGTGTAAGCCAGAGGTGCAGAGGGTGAGAGGGTTCACCAGAAACAAGGGGGGAGCAGAACAGGCAGATCTACTGAAATGCACTGCTGAGGGGAGCAGTAGGTGAGACAGTAGAGGTCTCCTGTGGCATATGGGTTAGCTCCCTGGCCAGGGATTGAACTCCTGCTGCAGGGGCTGGTGATAGCTTCATGGTGCTGATACTTTAATCCCTGCACCACCATGGAGGCTCTGAACTCAGCTGAAACTGAGTTCGTATTGACGCCTCCAACTCTAATGAATACCATATGGACCATTCTCACCTCAATTGTCTTATCTCTAAAACCCCATTCCAATGGCCCTACTGTTACCATCCTTTCACTTAATTGTTCAGTTCCAATATACATATATAACAGCCTTAGAATTATTAACCCTTAACTGTACTCATATATTTTATTCTTTTTTCTATTGTATTGCACTTTGGGATATTCCTATTGATCTATCTTAGTTCTGACCATCTATTTGTTCATGTCCTGTTTTTTGTTGAAACTTCTGTTGGCCATTCTTTATTTCTGTTACCGTTGCTGTTTTTGATTTATAGTATTTCTTTTTATTCTTTTATATTGTTTCCAACTATCTATTTTCATTACCAGTGCTTTCTTGCATATTGTCTACTTTTTATCAGAGTTCTTAATATATTAATCATAACTATTAATAATTATTATAATAGTATTAATCGTAACTATTTTACATACTGTGATAATTTCAAAATCGGTGTCACATCTGATTCTGGTTAATATATTACTTTAGCTTCTCCAAATGTTTTCTCTTTTCTATTAGCATGGATTGTAACTTTTTTGTTGAAAGCTGAACATGATTTATTGGGTAATAGGAACTGAGGTAAATAGGTCTTTAGTGTGAGTTTATGTGTTAATCTCACTTTGGGTTACATTTAATATTTGTTATAGCTGTGGTTGCCAGAGGCTTCAAATACTCCTGTTTATGTTCCTTCTGTTATTTTGACTTCCTTAAGAAATGCTCCTTACATAAACCCTTGCCAGTGCTTTCAGCTGTTCTTTACTGTTATTATAATGCAATCCTGTTGGTATGAGGGTCAGGTGAGGGGATGATGCATTTTCTCAGATCTTTTGATTATCTTATATTCTTTGTGAACCTATGTCCCTGGCGTATGACCTTTGCAAGGATTTCTAAGCTTTTACTCCCTCCATAAAGGTAAGACCAGAAGGCTAGATGGGGATAGAGTCTAGGAAATCACTCTCTTCCAGACTCTGGTAGAGTCTTTTATTTTCCCCTGGAGATTAGACTTTTGGTTTGGAGAATGGTTTGGTTGCATTTTATAATGATCACTCTTGCCTTATCCCTTGTCCCTAGAGACATGAGCGATCTCTCTTGACTTTTCACATTAAGAACCTAATGGGGCCTCCCTGGTAGTTTAATGGGTTTGGCGCAGTGCTGTGGAGCTGTCGGCAGCTGCAGCACGAGTTCGATGCCAGCGGGCCGGGGCGATTCCTACATGGCACAGCAGACCTCTCCTGCCTTGCCCGCTGCTCCCCTCAGCAGTGTATTTTGGTCAATCTGCCTGTTCTGCTCCCCACTCTGTCTCTGGTGAACCCTCTCACCACCCCACACCTCTGGCCTGCACCCCAGCTTGTATGCATAAATAAATAAGTCTTAAAAAAATCAGAATCATTAAAAAAAAAGAACCTAATGTGGTTCCTTAAAGCAAAATCCATGAAAGTGTGGTGTCTCCAAGAATCTCTCCCAGAAGTTGTCATGCTATTTCATCATCAGCCTGAAGAAATTTGCCAACATTATCATTTACGTGTTCCTATCAGTTTGTGTTTTTTGTTGCTTCTGATTTAGGTGTGCCTAACCTTAACCCCAGGGTCCATAGAAATGTCACCATAGAAATGGTGACAAAAAAAGGGCCTCCCTGGTGGCGCAGCAGTTGAGCGTTGTGCTGTGGAGCTGTTGGCAGCGCGCGATGTGAGTTCGATGCCAAGCCAGGGAGAATCCCACATGGTGCGGCAGACCTCTCCTGCCTCGCCCGCTGCTCCCCTCAGCAGTGTACTTCTGATCTGCCTGTTCTGCTCCCCACTCTGTCTCTGGTGAGCCCTCTCGCCGCCCCGCACCTTTGGCCTGTACCCCAGCTTGTGTGTATAAATAAATAAATCTTTAAAAAAAAAAAAGAAATGGTGACAAAAAGTGAAAGGGGAGAATTGTTGGGGATTAACAATGAACTCCACACCCTCGGGTTTTATGGACTCCACCCTCCACCCCAGACCAAAGAGATTGAAGGCATCGAGGACTACAAATCCCATAATGTCCTTGATGTCATTTTTGAAGTTGGGTTCAGAGAGTGGGGTCCTTGGGTTCACTCTGGGAAAGGTTTCACCAGTGCTCCCCTTTCAGTGGCACACAGCGAGTTTCCCAGGTGAGTTTCTCCATGACACACAGATGTTAGTTGTATCCAAAAGGGCAGGTTTATTACAAAAGGGAGAGAAGAATAAAGAACACTTGCATAGACATAAGCAGACAGAAAGGGCTGCCCCAAAAGGGGAAGGTTTGCTAAGAGAGAGGCCTGCATGGTCACAGGTTGGCAGCCTTGAGGCAAGCTGCCTCTGCTGAGGGAGGTCAGTGCAGAAAAGCCTGGCATAGTACAGGTCACAGAAAGGCAGGAAGGTTGATGCCCTGTGGTGGGAGAGAATTTGCGAAAAGAGGCACCTGCATAGTCACAGATGGGCAGAAGGACTGCAGCCCTGCGCCAGTACAGAGATTGCACCATGAAGAGATTGCACCAGTAAAGTCTTCTCTTTGGAAGGGGCTCATTCCTTTGTGAAGTGGTCTGTTTGCTGTTGATTTTGAATAACTATGTAGAATTTGAAAGGTAAAAGAGATTCTACAATGGCCCTCAATCTCCACATCTTTACCTCTGGTCTGTGCCCTATAACACTAACAGCTTCTGATGCTTTGCTTGGGTCTGTGCCTTGGCGCCTAAGGAGTGCTAGTTCCTATAGCTGATGTGACAACTATGTGAATCACTTCTACCCCTACCTCCAGCTCCCGCATTGTGCGAGCCAGGTTTCTGATCTTGTGGCACCTCTTTCCAACTTTTCTATCCTTATCCTCCATCATCATCACCACAGAAGGGAAGATTGCTAGGAACTGAGGGTGGACTTAAGCAGCCAGGCTTGGTTATAACTAGACATGTGGGCCTTGAGGGACCCTGGTTTTTCGCCAGCCTTCAGCTTGCTATTGGGGCCCCAGCTCAGTGGAACTGCTAGGACACATTCACCAATATCTCTCCTCTTTCTCCCTGGGTATTCCTTTCTTCATTTCCCCTTTATGAAAATAAATCCTTTATTAGCTTTTTTTTTGTGTGTGCCTGCAGTTGAGTCTCATTGTAAGTCCATTTAAGCACGCAGGTGAGGAACTACACTTAGGTCAACCCATTTCACATTGGGGTTGCCCTGTAACAAAACTAGAAGTTAGTATGTGTGTTTTTTTGTAGTGAAAGAATAAGGGCATGTAGTGAAAGAATAAGTTTTGTAGTTTTCTCTGCTATAGAATGAGATTTTAAGCAGTATAAATTAGAGATAGGCTTAAAATTTTAGAAATAGTAGTCTAAATGTTAAAGAAAGTATGGGGTCTGAGCACAGCTTTTTGTAATCTTTAACGGAAATTTTTAAATTGACTTTCTCTATATACATTGAAATTATAAACATTTTCACTGAATTATTGAACAAATTCTCCATAAATATCATAAACCCAGAATTAAGTTAATAATAATTACAAGTATACTCTTTCTGTTAATATTCTTGTTTTAAACACATAACTTACATTTTTAAATCATCTAACTTATGAAGATGAAAAGCTTGTGATGTATTTTTCTTCCAGTCATTCTGATTGTATGACTTTGAATTCCAAAATAAAAATTTTATTACTGAAAGTGATGTATCAGTGAACATAAAGGGAAATGAATAAACTGGCTGGTTCTAAACTTGGCCTAGTTCTGCCTTGCCCTAAGCAGTCCCTGCTCCAATAACATCACATACTGTAAAGGGACCAATAAGAATAAGAGGTTTGCACTTTCTTCATAGCCCATTGTGTAATGATGGGTCCCTTCATTTCCATAGATGCAAAGGCAGTTTGGGGATTTCCATAGCAGTATTATAAAGATATTCAAAATCTGAATATGCAGCTACAAGCTATCTGGGTCTTTCCAGGACAGCAGGTCTTTCCAGGACAGCAGTAGAATAATACAATCCCTCAATGCGAATCTTCTCTAGTCATTGTGGGGTGTGTGTGTGTGTGTGTGTGTGTGTGTGTGTGTAGTCAGAATCTTCAGGAAAGAAGTTTATTGGTTAAGAAACCCTGGTGGTGCAGGGGTTAAAGTCTCAGTGCTATCAAGCTATCTGCAGCCCCTGCAGCATGAATTGGATCCCTGACTGGGAAGCTGACCCACATGGTGCAGCAGACCTCTCCTGTCTCACCTGCTGCTCCCCTCAGCAGTGCATTTCAGTAGATCCACTTGTTCTGCTCCCAAACTCTGTCTCTGGTGAATCCTCTCACTGCCCACACCTCTGGCCTACACCCCACTTCTTGTGTACATAAACGAAAATGAATCGTTTAAAATTGAGTAAGTATGGGGCCTCTCTGGTGGCACAGTGGGTTAAGCGCAGTGCTGTGGAGCTGTCGGTGGCTGTGGTGCCAGTTCGAAGCCCAGCCAGGGAGATTCCCACAGGGCACTGCAGACCTCTCCTGCCTCGCCCGCTGCTCCCCTCAGCAGTGTATTTCCATCAATCTGCCTGTTCTGCTCCCCACTCTGTCTCTGGTGATACATCTCACCACCCCATACCTTTGTCCTGCACACTAGATTATATGCAAAAATTTAAAAAAAATTAAAAATTGAGAAAGTAAAGATATAAACTGGTAATCAAGGAGTTACTTAATTTCAGAATTTGTGTTGGACATACAAATTTATTTTTATGTAGAATGTGAAGATGGTAAGGATCAAATCTGAAAATTGTGTTCACATAGATTTTCAGTTTAGTTTTGGGAAACAAAACTGCAACCATTCTAAAGAAAAATTGAAATGTATTAAACATTTAGCTATATAATCTAAGACAAATTGATTTTATAGGTATTTAACAGTTGGGTAATTGCAATTTTTATTCTCATATGGCTGGTTCTTATTATACAGGTGATACTAAATATGCATAATGTAAATATATTTGATATTCAAAGATTTTTAGTGGAAAAATGTTGTATTATGGGGGGCTTACTAAGTTATCTCTCAAAATTAGTTCATTTCATATAGGAGCATCATTTGAAATCAAAAGATGCATCTTTAAGTCATAAAATGAGAAGAAATGGGATAAGACTTTAAAGGAGAGGTAATGAAAGGTTAGAGGCCTCCAAAAAGAGTCAAATTAATCTTAGTGTGAAGGTTAGGTGGCAGTTTTTATAAGTACTGATAGTTAAGGCTTACAAGAAATAAAAAAATAGGAAGTAAAGATAACCTCAAAATAGTTATTTTTAGCAATATAAATAATCAAAAGGATTCTAAAATGTAGAAGAAAACATTGATGATCCCATTTATGTTCTTGAGGTTTATAAAGAAGATGATATATGTAGCAAAAAGGTTTTCCTTTCCCATTTTGAGTTATGGACCCTCGATTACCTCAACATATATTTGTTGGAGAAATATAGTCTTAACAAATGCTCACCTACATGCCATATGTTTTAGTTCATTTTTAAAATAACATGCTGAACATATCCTTAATTGTTAAATTTCCCACACCCATTTTTATAGCACTGAGCCTGATCTTAGCAGGAGGGTAAAATACGGTATGTTTGAATGCAGCGTTTCTAACACTGAACTTCTAAACTATGCAGTTGCTGAGTAAAACAACAAGCAACTTTCTCAAATCAAAACAAAATGCAAAAAGAACCAGTTTTGTAATATCCTAGGTATTCTCTTTCTTAGATGAGAGTATATATTATAATTTTCTTTTTTTTAAGATTTATTTATGCATACAAGCTGGGGTACAGGCCAGAGGCATGAGGCAGCGAGAGATTTCACCAGAGACAGAGTGGGGAGCAGAACAGGCAGATGGATGGAAGCACACTGCTGAGGGGAGCAGCGAGTGGGACAGGAGAGGTCTGCCCTGCCATGTGGGAATCTCCCCAGCAGGGCATCGAACTTGCGTTTGCCACTGCAGACAGCTCCACAGCGCAGTGCCTAACCACTGCGCCACCGGGGAGGCCCCATATTATAATTTTCTTTTGGTGATGGAGCACCATATCTTTTCTGTGCATCTAATATTTATTTGGGAAATTAAAAGGTAAGTGGGAGTGGCTTTAGAAAGGGTGATGTTCAGGGGAAACGAGATACTTGAAAGAGAATAATGAGGAATTCTATATAACTTGGCTGAATAAAAATCTGTGACTCCAACAGATAGCCGCTGTATATCACATACCATTATTTTTCTACCGTACACGAATGGAGCACTGTGATTAATTCCAGGTTATTTTACATGTTGTAATATCAAAGGGCAAATCAAAGAAAAATTGCCTATTGAAAAAGCACAAGAATAAAATTTTCATCTTGATTATTTTTTAGAACCTAAAAGTAGATGAAGACAAGGATGATAGGTATTGAAGTCAATGCTTCTGATTGTTCTAACCTTCTTCCAACCTTCCCGCACAATGCAGCGTTCTTTGAGAAACAAACTGGAGTGGATTCTTTATAAAGTCTACAGAATAGACTTGTATAATAGTCCTTTCAAAATGACAAAAGGGAAAATTACAAATTGATGATGCTAATCTTTTAAACCCTTTAAAATCCCAGTAGTTTATTTACTGACAACAGAAAATGGTTGGCATTATATATTTTTGTAGATTTTTGTATGTTCTACATAAAATAAAATCCTTTTTCTGGAGCTGAAATTATGAACATGATTAAAAAGTTTGATTTGAATGTTGATAGACTGTACTGATATATTTCCTATGGTGTAATCTTTAAGTCTAGGATTTATTCATAGTTGTTTTTGAACAAAGATTTTAGCAGCAGTTTTCAATGATTTTTATGTTTGCTTATCGGTGGCCTTATTTCTAAGTTGTGATGACTGTTTTCTCTCTGATAGGGATCCTTTACTGATCATCTGGCCTAAAGTATAGATGCTTGGACATTAAAATATCTATCAGGACGTTTGCTTTTTCCACAACAGTGTTTAAAACTTTTCTTTAGCAGTTTCAATATTTTTTTAGCATTTTTATATTTTTTGTGTTAACAAACATTTTAATCTCAGTTTTATGCAATCTGTTTTCTAGAGTTTAGTATTTTGATAAAGATGAATATAGCTTATTTCCTACCCACAAGGATTTTGGAGTTTTACGGGCAAAATGATACTGTATCAATATTAGAAAATGGATATTATCAACATTTTTGTGCAGATTTAATTTCAAAATATGGCTAGTAGCAAAGAGAGGCTTATATATTTATTATCCTCATTTTATTTTGAGTAATTTCTAGAAAATTTTCTACTCATAAAAGTCTTAAAAATCATATTATGTACACTTATCTAGATGCAGCAAGTGTAAAACTTGGCCCATTTTCTTTTTCTCTCTTTCTACCCATCTTTCCTTCATGAAACATTTAAGAATAAATTGGATAAAAATAATTCAACATTTGACTCCTAAAAGCACACTTATTCTCATAATCACAATATAATTATCATACACAAAGGGTTTAACATTGATATAAATTGTTGGTTGTTTTTTTTTTTTTAGGATCAAGATTTCCATGAGGAATAACTAAAAATTCATTGTGTAAATTTCATGTACAACTTGATGATCTGAGATATTCATTTATGATTTAGAATTATATGTTCTTTTAATTTTTTTTTTATTGAGGCAAAATTTACTTACATTTTATGTGATTTAGAGGTGATATTGTTATCTAAGACATAATCCATATTTACATTTCCCAATAGTCTGAATGTTGTCCCTTTTAGTTTTTATTTTTTAAGCCAAGATCTAATCAGTGATTACACATTACATTTTATTATTATCCTTCTTAATCTCCTTCAATTCTGAACAGTAGGACATCAGGCTTCTACTTGTCTGGATGGCGCCAACATTTTTGTAGAGTTCAAGCTACTTGTTTGGCCGAATGACTCTCAGTTTTGATGAGCGAGTGTTTGCTCATGATTAGATTTAAGTTTAACATTTAGAAGGAAATATCTCTTAAGTGACAGTAATATCACCTCCATGTGTCATATTAGGAGCATGAGGGACTACTGAAATGCAATAGCAAACGTGAAGTCCTTAGTGGCAGAAAGTCCATGAGCATTGGGAGTCTAGAGAATAGGTAGAGGGGTCATGTTTGATTCAAGACACAGTATGGCCCACATAAATGAATTATTTCAACATAGAATATTTGTATATAAAAAGTTTATTAATGGAGGAACAACATTTAAACCAATGTTGAAACAGCTGAAGTCCCCACAAACCAAAGTTACAGGTGCAATGTAAAATTTAAACTTCTGACGTGGCCTTTAGTTTTTCTAGCTAACTCCATCTAGGTGGTCTGACCTCTGGTCACCACTGACATCTTAATTCTGATTTTTTGATAATTAGATATAGGAGTGAGTCAAGACAGCAAACACAAATGTTTGTTTCCCCTTCTTGCCCCCAACTTCTGGAAATCATCGCTAATATTTACATATTTAATGGTTTGAACTTAGAATAGAAAGAGAAAAAGAAAAAGCTTAGGATGGGTGAGAAGGAGTTATCGGTGTGTGTATTTCTGTTGATCAGAAATTGCAAATAGTTGAAAAAATATTTTTTTTCAACTTTAGCATTTCCCATATTAACAACATAAACACAACCAGAAAAATAACAAGACTCTTTGACCTTACAATCTTCTCCACCTTGCCTAGATATCTTTTATATCGACAGTGACATTATCTGCCATCTATAATCTAGAGAACCAGGAAAACTGGGGGATAATTAAGTCCAAACTCAAAGCTCTGAGATCTGAGAGAGCTGATTGTGTAAATCCTGGAGTTCTGAGGCACAAGAACAAGGAGCTTTCATGTTCAAGGGCAGGAAAAGATGGATGTACCAGCTCAAGAAGAGAGGGAATTTCCCCATCCTTCAACTTTGTGTTCTCTAGGGCTCTCAAAAGATTGGATATGCCCACCCACATTTATGAGAACAATCTTCTTTACTGTCTAGTGAATCAAATGCTGATCTCTTTTAGAAACACCCTCACAGAAAATATATTCTAGAAAAAATATTCTAGCAGCAATGTAGGCATTACTTAGCCCAGTCAAGTTAACATGTAACATTAACCACCACACCATGCTTATGATACCATGATTTTTTAGATAAAAAAATCAAACCTGGTTTCTAAATCAAAGCCTCTGTAGAATGTTTTTCTGTATTAAGTGTTCTGCTCAGAGAATTTCAAAACCTAAGGTAGTTTTGCCTATACTATTTACCACTTAATACCATACTAATAGGCAACATAGCAATATAGGTATAGAAAAAATTATAGACATTTAGTTCAGTTAAATCTATGTCAATTTGAAAACCACTGCTGTCTTTCAAGTTCACTGACTGTGATCTAGTGTTTTTAATTTTGTTGAGCCTGTTTCCATTCATAAAATGGAGATCATAATACCAACTCAAATGATTCCTATGAGAATGAATTAAATAATTCATTTAATTTCCTGTGCTTAGAATTGTATTATATCCCAAAAATGTCATCTTTCCTGTCCACCAAACCCAATGTAAGTCAGGTGGTCTTGCTGGTCAGGAAAACATTTTAGTGTTAAGCAGAGATATGCATGTATTATCTATCTACCAATCTATCCATTTATCTATGTATCATCTAAGCCTGTGTATTTTGACTATACCTATCATTTATCTATATAATTTACTATAATAATGGATATTACCTTCAAATGATTTTCTTAATTGGAGTGTTAGTATATAAAGCAGCTGCGCATGATCTGACTGAAAATTGGTTTTCCCAGAAACAGCTCCATGGACATGTGTGGCACTGTTGAGTACACATTTCTATGTGTACACATTTCTATGTGTCACACTTCTATGACTGTAACCTTAGGATACAAATTTTCTGGAGAAATATTGAATTATATTGGTTTCATATCCCCTAAGGCAAGGGTGGAGAAGAGTAACATTTCCTGTGAATGAGTTCAAATGAATGTCTCGGAAAACTCACATAGGGTCTGGGAGTCCTCAGTTTGGTGTAGTGAAGACAGTCGAGAGACCCTACTCTTCTTGGTGTTTTGGAACTGTGGAACAAGTCATTCAACAAGAAATTTGAGTTTGGGACCAGGCTATTGAATAAGGGTTACTCCAACTAGAGAAAATGACAAGGTTCATGGTTATAAAGGCAAAAGTTGGAATAAACATGGAATCTGGTTAATTTTAAGTAGTGACTCCAAGTGAATTTCTATTCCTCTGAGGTCTTTGGAGTTATAAAACTGCATCATTATGCAGTCTTCATAGGGAATAGGTATTCTGGAGTTTGGAGAGGGACGTTGAATTAGGGAAACTACATTTCTTGTATGTTCATCTGCATACTAGCTGATTTGCATGACGTTTGACTTGTTATCCATACTTGAGCCTTAGTGTTTTCAAATAAGATGATAATTATAATGTCCTTCATTCCTTGTAGGCTTGATAGAAATAGCATGATCAAAAATCATGTGATCACACTTTACAAAGTTATATACAATTTAATTAATTCCAGTGATATACATAGTGATATATTAATTTTTTGTATTACTGACCTTAGCCGACAGCATCCATGATATACAGTCAGAAGTTATTGCCAGTGCAAACAGATACTCTCCCAGAAGTTTGAAGAAGTCTACCACATTTGATTAGGTCAGGAAAATGTGTGGAACCTTAAGGTAATTCACATATAATTTGCTTTCATATCATAGATGATGTTTTCTTCTGCTTCCTAAAGTTTGGTACTTCCACTGAAACCTCTGTACACATTCCACAGTAAGTGGCAACAAAAGAAAATGTCTTTGTTGTGGTTTAAAATGTAATTATTCTAAATATGTTTTCCCTGCAATTTGAACATTCATGAGCAACAAGACTACTGAATCCAGCTAAGCATTAAGACAGCTTTTTAGAAGTAATATTACTAGGTGGTATTATAGTGAGACTTAGTTCTGCTTGGAATACTACATTTGCATGGGGTTTTCTATTGAAATGGAATGTGAGCACATTACATATTTTCCCACATTAAAGGACAGAACATTCTGTTTAATTTTCATCTGCTTCACATTCTATCTATGCACAAAGATCCTACTGACTTGAAAATAATAATCCATAGGGGGTTGCAGTAGATAAACTTTTGCAAGATAATCTTAAACTCTAGCCACCACTCAAATTTTTCTCTGTCACTGTATCTGTTCTATAATGTTTATTAATGAAAAATAGATTTTAGCATAAATCATGACATTCACAATTATTCCTAAAAAGAGCCATCTTCTTACGCTATCTGTAAACTTTTCAGTTTAATCAGCTTCACAGAGAGTTATAAAACTGCTGAAGGAATCAATCTATTTTCATGTTGTCATAAGACAGGTGGACAACTTAGTGGTACAAAATGCACTCTTTATTTACATTCAAAATGATAAAATTTTTACAATTAGAGTCTTGTGAATTGCAAAAATAGTCATATTCATTATTTTTTACATGCCTTTGCACTGATCTTGTAGCTCCTCACATCATGAGGTAGAATCTGTTTCCCCTCCTCTTAAATCTGGACTGGTTTGTGACTCATTTTGTTGAACAGAATAAGGCAGAATTGATGTTCCCTTTTCAAGTGTAGCCCTCAAGAATCCATGAACATTTCTGCTTGCTATCTTGGAACACTACCCAACTAGCATGTGAATAAGTTGTATTGATGTGCTGATGAGTGAGAAGCTATATGGAGTAGAGCTGAGTTGTGTTGCCAGGACTATGTTGAATCAGTTGTTTCTTCACTGACCTATGAATTTATGACATAAGAATGAATGAGTCTAGGGGCCTCCCTGGTTGCGCACGGAGTTAAGTCTCAGCACCAGGAAGCTATTGCCACCCACTGTAACACGAGTTCAATCCTTGGCCAGGGAGATTCCCATATGGTGCCTGTAGACTTCTCCTGTCTCACCCACTGCTCCCCTTAGCAGTGTATTTCAGTGAATCTGCCTATTCTGCTTCCCATTCTGTCTCTGGTGAATCCTCTCACCTTCCCCACACCTCTGGCCTACACCCCAGTTCTTGTATGCATAAATAAATCTTTTAAAAAAAGAATGAATGAGTCTAGGCAACATCAGTAAGCCTCATAAAATAGTTGTTATAAACCACTGACTTTTGTGGGTTTTTTAAAATTATGCATCAATATACAACTGATAGAACTCACACAACTCAACAAAAACAAAGCCAATAACCCAATCAAAAAATCGGCAGAAGAGCTCAAAAGGCACTTCTCCAAAGAAGAAAAGCAAATGGCCAACAGATACATGAAAAAATGCTCAACATCACTTATAATCAAGGAAATCAAAACCACTATGAGATACCACCTCACAAGGATACATGCACCCATATGTTCATTGCGGCACTGTTCACAATAGCAAAGGTATGGAAGCAACCCAGATGTCCAAAAATAGATGATTGGATCAAGAAGACGTGGTACATATACACAATGGAATACTATTCAGCATGGAAAGAAGATAAACACATGCAATTTGCAGCGACATGGATGGAATTAGAGGGGATCATACTCAGTGAAATAAGCCAGAAA